>JAKSZP010016359.1:0-52862 GCA_022478985.1 Massospora cicadina | reverse complement strand
TTTTAATTTACTACCATTTATTAATTAATTGAGCCTGTTAAAAATTTAAATAATAGTTGATTTAATTGGTTGGCTAAATAAACTTAATACTAAATAAATAAATAAATTAAATGAAATGAATTGATTGATAAAGTTAAATGGGAAAAAATGGAATTGAGAATTGAAACTGCTACTCTAAATTAACCTTAGCCTTAAGTGTTTACCATTTACTCCCTTTTAGTTTCGAATGAGAAATTTGGTGAATTTATAGATTTATTTGAATTAATATAGTTTAGTTGAAACAATCGAATTGAATTGAATTATTACTGCCAATGACTCGGAAACCCCACAATCTAAATTATTACTACCAATGACTCGGAGACTCGGAAACCCCAAAATTAGAAACTCGATTTAATGATTACATGGCTGAACTTTCATAAAAGTTAACCAATCACCAACTGAATGGTTAAAAATTGAGCTTATTAAATTGATCATTTTGTTAACAGACAGACGCAGACGCATTTTTAATTTTTGCCAGACACTGTTTATTGATCTAGTGAATATATACATATATACAATGATTTTTATTTGGATTAACCTTTTTAGTCATTTTCAAAAAAATCATCCATTTTTTGGCGTTAAATTTGGCATGAATTTCTTAGCCGGCGTTCACTCTTTTTGTAATCATTTTGGTCCTTGTCTGTAACATAAATATTTAGTAGATTAGGTCCTTGTCCGTAACATATTTTTGTTAAATTTGATCCTTGTCTGTAACACGAATATTTGACAAATTTTGAAATAAATATATGTAAATTTCATTTTTGGATGCATATATGCATTTTTAGATTTACATCACCCCCCATTTTTTAGACACATTTATGCGTCAAATGATTGAAAGGGTTAAGATAGAAGATGGAAAGGGTGGTTAGCCTGACAGGGTAATTCCTGCTTCCACTTTTGTGCAGGTTTAGTTCAACTCATATTCAAAACCTGTACTGCTATAAAAAAATCTTGGTATAGTATATTTGTCCCAAGGTTGACCCACCTCAATTACTAAAGATAGAAGATGGATTAGGAGCAGACTTATAATATGATTTTATACTAAAATGCATCAATGATTTTAGATTGTTCCTTATCAAGTAAGAAATTTATCCCACAATCTTAATTTTTAGGACCTAGATTGAGATATAATGATTCTTTAATAATGATATTGCCCAAGGAACTACTAATGAAGGGCATATATATGATCCACCATTTGATCCAAATTTGATTTAATCTCTAAACTTGTTTTATTTGATTTTTCCAAATCAATAGCATATTGACTTAGAAAGATCAAATTTATATTAAATAAATAAGCTTACAGTTGGCTTTAAATGAGTCAATTGGGATTATACTCTATAGAAGTATATCTATAGTTGTACATCTGTTGCTGCTTTGGCAAGTTCCTTTTTATAGAAATTCATTTTACTTACTAATTCATTCTATCATATAAAGTACAAGATCTATAAAAACTTGATATTCTAAACTTTATAGTACTTAATAATCCACCCTCTTATTATTATAAACTTTAATTTATTATGGGGAAGGCTGACCATGGGATGGACACTTCCAAATATGACTCAGGACAGATAAACTTAGTACTGGGGGAGGCACCCCAGAGAAGCGATGCTATCTCTTGTTGCCAGTGGGAACACCACTTATGGGGAGGGGGAGGGAATGTGTGAAGGGGCTGTAGCCACTATTGAGCACATGTGGAGGAAGGGGTCTGACTTGATGAACCAGATTGGGAACCAGGAGGAGACCAGCTGTCGGTGACGTGGTGGGAGGTATCCAAACATCCACACTTGAAAGTGGTCCACCAAATGAGACTGGAATCTGTGGACAGTTTCTGGGAGGGTGGGGGTGGAGCCTGCGATGGCATCTAAGACAATCGTGTGGATGGTCCACATGGCGATTGCAACCACCAGAGCACAGAGGGAGGGTGGAATGGAGGAGGCCATTGATAGAGCAAACATATCTCTTTTTTTTAGTACTAGAGCAAACATATCTCTTGACAGACTGAAGGGATGCGTTTGATTCTGGCCCAGCAGACGTTGAACTTTGCGCCATATCACTTTAGAGGTGGGGCACTTCTCCAGGTGGCGAAACAGCATTCCATACTGGCTGCACATGACACAGGATGAGTATAAAGCATTAGAGCGCTCAGCTGTATGATACACCTGCCTCAGGCAGCGCCACACATGGGAGTGGACTTGAGGCTGCAACAGAGGGTGATGTACATATTTCCAGATTGTTTTTTGGGTCTCAATGGAATAAGGGATGTCCATCATGTCCAGGTAGTCCACCCTGGATAGGACATGGGGCTGAATGGGGATCACGCCATCATGGATGGGTAGCCCCTGTACCTCTTGTGTGAACTGAGGAGAGGTGCGGCCTCTTTGGGTTGTATGTCTGCTAATACAAATTCTCCACTCTGCGCTCCACATGGAGAGTAGGATTTGTTTGTAGTGGGTTTTTGTCCCGTGAGGACCTGTGGCCGATGTGTGTGATGCGAGGTATTTCATCAGGGAGTGGGGGTTTGATGGATTGTTGAGGCCCAAGGCTCGGGAGAAGTTGGAGCAGGCTGCGCAGGACCAGTGTTGGGATGGGAGTGTAGGAGCAGTGACGGCTGCAATCCAGGTGCCTAGGATCTTGGCAGCATGGGCTTTGAGGTCAAGCAAGCCCATGCCACCATGATGATGAGGGCCAAACATGACCTCTAGCTGCACTGGTAGAGGGCAGCCTGACCAAAGCCATCCTTGCAGCAAGGCATACAGGGATTTGAAGAAGCTTGGGGAGAAGGGGATGGCATGGGCTCTGAACCAGACTTTGGATAGGAGCATAGAGTTGGCTAAAACAACCCTGCCAGTAAGGGAAGTAGGGTGGGCTCTAGAGAGGCGATTCGCTTCATCATGTTGTCCAGAATATGGCACTCCATTACTGCTGACGCATATCCGCCTGCCTCTATCCACACACCCAGATGGCACACCAGTCCTATGGTAGGGTGTGGCACGAAGGGGAGCATCAGTGGAGCAGTGTGTGTTGAGTTAGTGAGGCGTGGACGTGGGCGAGCAGATAGGTCAGGTTGGGAACTAATTGATGGGGCCCAGCAGTTCTGAAACTGACCAAGGAGGATGACTTTAGTTTTGGAGGCGTTCAGTGCCACGTTGCTTATCCAGGAATATTCCTGGATGAGAGCTTCAAGCGTGCATGCATCTTGATTATTAGATACCCCAACCACACAATCATCTGCGAACGCCAATATTTTGACTGGGGCTTGGCCTGGCACATGGACCCCAGTGAGTTGGGCATTCACATTTTGCAGTAGTGGGTCAAGGCTGAAGTTGTATAAGAGTGGGCTGAGGGGGTCCCCTTGTCACAAGCCCCTTTGAGGGTGGACTACTTCCATTAGGAAGCCAGGGCCACGCACTGCCATTGTTGCAGATTCCGTGAGCAACATCACCCAGTTGATGAAGCGAGGAGGTAGGCGGAATTGATGGAGGCAGGCCCTTAGGTATTCCCAGTTTACTCTATCATAGGCCTTTTGTTGGTCCAAGAATACAAGTGCCCCAGAGGCTGTGGACTGACATACATTAGCCACAGTGTGCATGTTATCCCAAATTGACCTTCTGGGGATGAAACTGAATTGTTCTGGGGAGATGGTGGCAGATGCTACAGTCCCTAAACGGTTAGCCATGATTTTTGTTAAAATTTTGGTGTCTGTGTTTGTTAGAGACTTGGGGTGCCAGTTGGCTAAGTTGAGCTTATCCCCTTTCTTGAAGAGTGTGACAGTAAAGGCCTCATGTCCTCCTGGTAGGAGGCGCGTTTCCAACAGGCTTTGGTTAAGTGAGGCAAGCAGAAGTGAGGATATATATTTGAAATATTTTTTGTAGAACTCATATGGAATGCCATCTGGGCCTGGGCATTTTTGGTTTGGCGCACCACAAATGGCTGTCCATAATTCGTTTGGAGTAATTAAATTCATTATTTCCAGGTATCAGAAAATGGTGCAGATATGAGCTCAGTCAAGAAATTCCGCCACTTCGGCCAGCTGAATTGGTTTGGCTCAGTACAACTCGGAGTAATATTTTTGCATTTCAATTGCCACTTCGGCCAGTGTATCCGCAATAGAATTATCCAATCTTCGTACCTGTGTGCAGGCCACACTCTGGCTTGGTGTGAAAATTTTTTTAAAGAAATATGCGGTGCACTTGTCACCTTTAGTGATGCATGTGGCCCTGTATTGAACACAAACCTGATGTTTGTGTTGCCTTTTGAGTGCGTTGAGGTGGGAAGCTGCCTCCGCCCACTTCTGGCCCCATGCAGGGCTGTATCCTGTGGCTGGAATGTTGGACTCCAAGTGTGCCAATTCTGCCAGAGCGCATGAGATAACCACCGATGTGGCTCATGAGTGTCTGGAGGAGAGATGGCGAGAGTGGCAGATGGTGTCCTCTTTGAAAGTTGCCCATGTGGAAATGGGGTCCGCACAAAATGGTGCAACAAACTTTTTTGCCAAAGTTGCCTCTTCCACCCACGTGGAAAATCCTGGCGACGCGAGCTTGGGGGGGCAGATTTTGCACCAATGTGGGGCCTTAGCAACTGTGACAGGTAGGTGGTATGTTATCGAGACCAGTTGGTGGTCAGAGAATTCCATTTTCATTGTTTTGAAGTGGGAGATGTGGGGTTGGAATTTCACCAGCATTAGAATAAGGTCGATGCAGGTCATGGACCTTAATTGGCTATTGTGGACGTGGGGACGTTTCATGTTTTTGAGCAGTGGGGAATGTCATGGCAGCGCATCCATTAACCTAAGGGTGGCCTTAAGAACGCGTAGTTCAATGTGACCCTGTGGGGCGTGGGGTGATGGAGGCCACTGGTCCATTGGTGAGGTTAGCCAACAGTTCATGTCACTGACTAGGAAGGAATCAGGGGGTAGCGGGAGGGATTTGACCAATGAGAAAAATTCCTGACGCTCATGTGCACCATTTGGGGCATAGATGTTGATGATTGCGTGTGCTACATCAGCCCATGAGAAGGTGATGATGAGCACTCGGCCATTTAGGAATGTTTCTGAGGATACAAATTTGAAAAAATTATTTTCAAATTAGCACCCCACAGTGCTGTGCCAAAAGGATAGGGATGGGAGGAGCATTCTTTTCCAAGTTTCCTCAGAACCTCATGGACAGTGGGACTCCTGGATGGCCAGGATATCCACAGGTAAATTGTGTTGTAAAAAACTTAGTTTCCTAGCCTGGGACGGGGAGGCCTTGAGTCCAGCGATATTCAACATCCCTAAAGTGAAGGTTTCCCCCATCGCACCTTAGGTGCGAGGGGGTGGGCCCCTGGGCCCACCAGCCTCTTCTAGGTCCCCACGGGCTTTCACAGCAGCATGGGTGTTAGCAGCAACACTATCAGAGTTTTTGTTGATTTTTGTGGAGAGAGTCGCATTGGCTTTGGCCTTCACTTTTTGTTTTCCCAACGTCAGATGAATTTTTTGCGGTGCGGATAAGTTTGGTGCACCATTGAGCGGGTCAAAATTTTTTTTTTTTTTAGTTGGGATAGGTCCCAAGTCAGTTTCAACTGGAGCTTGGGTGCAACGATTGGGTGAGATCAAATCTCCCATTGGATCCTCAGATTGAGTGGCCCACTTGGCATGGGCTTCCCAATCTGATTAGTTGATGGATTCCCGAGTTGCTTCCACCTCAAAGGTTTCCATGTCCTCCTGGCGTTGTGAGTGTGGGGTGGCAGTGGTGGCCTTGGCCGTTTCCTTGGCTGTGGCCCTATGGGCCTGCTTAGCCTTCTTCCATTATTGCAGGGAGATAGGCTTTACCTATAGGTAGCAGCCTTGTGCTCCCCACGGGAAAGCCTCCTTGGTGCTTGTGGTTGGTTCATAAATGCGCCTCTCCGTTGGCCATGGCCGCCAAGGGGTGCTCTTGGAATATAACGCCCTCTTTGATGGGGCATGCGTGCGCCTTGTGGCTGAACGCATCACAGTGGGTGCAAATGGGGGGCGCGCTGTCCACGGTTACCCGGAATGGGTGGGTGGTATGCCCCATGATATCAATAAAAGTGGAGTGCGGAATCTGGGTTAGGTCCTTCGCAATCTCCTCAGTTGGGGTCAGGACTGCGATGGCTTTGCCGGTGCACAGGTGTGGCATCATCGTGAAGCGTTGCATTTTGAAAGATTGTATATCACCATATACAGCGAGACCATCTTTCAGGTGTTGTTCCAAAATGTCACGTTTTACCATAGTAGGCAAAAAGTCAAACGTGAGGAAAATTTGGTTTGATTTTGTCCATCTGGTACATTTGGTTTTGATGACCCATTGCCCTTTAGGGAGGTCAATCACTATGCACACTGCTGCAGCCTCATCTGCTGCTTTTTTGCTCTCAAAACCTAGGTCCAGCCAACCACATGACATGGAGTGAGGTGCAACGTACACCACGGTTGGGAAAATTTTGTGTACATCTTCACAAAATTTTTCCCATAAGGCCATTTTTTGATGTCCAGATACACGCGGACTCCAAATTCCACTGACAAAAGTGGTTGGGAGTGTGGCGTGTTGATGTACTGGTTGCATCGTGCTTGCCATGTGAGTATCTCCAGGGAAATCGTGACCACCAGTTTTTTAAGATTTTTGTCTATTCTGCCAGATTCTCCGGGGCATTTTTGAACGTTGGAGGCCGCGGGCCTTCCACCTGCTCCTCTTACCTTGCTTGCCCAACTGCTCCCTGACATGGGCGCAGACTAATCTCCTCTGTGAGATTATCAAACTAGATTCAGTCTTGAATTGAATAGGTTGCAATAGTGATTGCAACGAGAAAGAAAAGTTTATTCTATAAACTTAGTATTGATATAATTAAATTAATCTATTTTTAAAAAAAGTGATAGGTCACTTTTCATAATCTTAAGAATACCTAGATCTTAAAAATTCTGACTTCTTATCAGAAAGTTGAGCTGCCCGCTGATAGGAATATCAATATGCCAGTAAAATCTAATCTACTTAATAATATGGTATCATTATAACAGTGACGAATTTGATTGATTTTAGGTTTGCTTTGTGCAAACTTATCCTGCAATTTGCTTTTATCCCTATAGTCTTTTTAATCTCTGTATAGTAAAGATATTATAAACTATAAAGAGACTAATAAGAAGGGTACATAAAACAGTATAAAATATCACTAAAGCTAACTTAGCTAGATCTTATGATACATTATAAGATAAGGCTGATAATTTGGGCAGATGATATATTAATTATCTATTTTACCCTATAAAGTCATTGACTTACTTAAATAAATCTAGATATTAATATTTTATTTTATTTTATTTTATTTTATTTGAGGTGGGCCAACCTGGGGACAATACTGCATCAATGAAGGATGAAGGGGATTTGAATTAATGGGAAAGGAGAATAAAACCTGGAAAACCTCTATCATGCATATGATAAGCCAGGAACTTCATGGACCACCTTAGCTAATTGCTATCTTGGTTCAGGGCATTGTTGTGCAATGCCAACACAGTCATAATTGTCTCCTACCCAAAGTTCATCTACCAGAATCAAACTTGGGGAGGCAGTGGTAAAGGGTCCATATTCACCACTGGGGTATCCTCCCCTCTAGATGTTGATATGCATTATATAAAATTTTAGCTGAGCATTTATTTAATTAGAAAAAAGTCCTATCAAATAAGTTAATGAGAATAAATATTTTCTTAAATATTATTTATCAAGTTTCATATATTAAAGATGATCAAATAAAATAACTATTAGAAATTTAATTTTGATTAGACTAATAAACATCATCAAAAACTTGTTTTAGGGGAAGGCTTATTTAACTTTTTAGCATCTTAGTTTTTACCTTTTTGTGCCATTTGAGAAAGTACATACAAACATGTATTCAATAGAGTTAATAGAAGCTTATTAATTAAGCTAATTTTTGTATAGTAGTTACTTTTCATTTTATTTATTTAACTGAGGCAAGCTGACCAGGGGACAGGCATTACCAAAAGAAAGAAATGACATGAAACCTGAACAGGGTCAACTCTGTTGAAGAAAGTTTTTCCACCTCCAGATCAGGACTCAAATTTTTCTGGTTACATCATGGGTAAGGTTTTCATGTTATTAGACCTACTAACCGCCAATAGCTTCCTTCAGCTGGCACCCTGATTGATGTGCAAAGGGTGGGAATTGAACCCACAACTTTTAGGTTGGTAGCTGTACGCCCTTACTGACTCACCTTCCACCCCCTTACTTTTCATTTTATAAGTAGGATTTAATTAGCTTATTATTTAAAAAACTTTGCTTTATAAAATTATACAATAGTCATAATGAGCCACTATATAAAATATGCAATTGCACTTTCTTATATAACTAAAAACTGATCATAAGAGCAGGCAATAATTCAATCTTTTTTTGGTTACAGTTTAATAGTAGTTTACCTGATCCATATTATAATAGCAGAATTATTTAGTATATAGTTGTAATTGCAAAACTAAAATTCAGAAATCCTAAACTTTTTATAAATATACTTAAGTTTATTTGTTAATCTAATATTTAAAATTTATGATTAATAATTATTTTCAAATTAAATTTAAAGGGTTTTATTTTGATTTTTTACTTTGGGTTTAATATATACTATACATAATTTATCTTATACTTTTTTTATAAAATTTGAAGTTTAAATCTATATAATATTTTTAATTAATTGATAATTATAATTTATAAATTATCAATTTTTATTTTTAATATATAAATACATGTTGTAGTGATATACACTAAGTATCTGAGCATGCAATAATAACTGAATCTATTAAGATGACTTAAATTACCTTAAGCTAGTTTTACCTTCTTTAATTATATGAGGTGGGTTGACCTTGGGACAAATATACCACACCAAGAATTTTTCTAGCCAGTACAGGTTTCAAACTCAAAACCTGCACTAGGGGTGGAAGCAGTTTTACCTGCCAGGCTAACCACCCTTAGCTAGTTTTATTTTTATACTCTAAAATATCATAGTTAAAATAGTGCACTAACTGCTTATCTTTTATATATTTGCTTTAATTTTCAAGCTTAAATTAATCTAACCAATTCATAAATCATAACTAACAAAAAATCTATGATGTAATATAATGATAATATAATATATAGTATATAGTACTTTACTAAAAATACTCAATATTGTAGGGAATGACCCAGTTGTAGAGTAGGGACTCAATGGCCACTGCCATCAAAGTTGATCTTGGTTGATGAACTTTGGGCTGGGGACACTTTGACTTTGTTGGCATTGCACACCAATGCCACAAACTGAGATAACAGATAGCAAGGTGGTTCATGAAATTTCTAAACTATTAGAACACTGCACATGGAGGTTTATCAGGATCTATCATTTTAAATCTTTATTCAGAGGTGGGCCAACCTGGGGACAATATCACACTAATGAAGGAAAGTGAAGAAAATGGGAAAAGAAAAGAAAACCTGAAAAACCTCTATGCATGGCATATGATAGGCCAGGAACTCCATGGACTACCTTTGCTGTTTGCTATCTCAGGTTAGGGCATTGGTGCACAAAACTAACACAGTCATAATCTTTCCCTACTCAAAGTTCATCTACCAGGATCAAACTCAGGGTGGCAGTGATAGAGGGTCCATATTTTTACCACTGGGGTATCCTCCCCTTTTACCCAAAATTATCTTTCTTTCCCATATTTCATTTACACTTTTCCATTATACGTGTAGTATCATCCACAGGTCAACCCACCCTAGATAAGATAAAATAAAATTTAAATGCTTAAAAAATTTAAATACTTTTTTTATAAAGGAAACTCTATCTATTACTTTTAAAGCTCAATATCTTAGTTATAAATTTAAAATTTAAAATTTAAATTTTACTCAAGGTATGCCTACCAGGGGATGACATTAACAATACTAAATTAGAAAAAAAACTGAATGAAATAATGAATGGATCAAAACTGAAAACTTAAAAAACCAAAACCAGATATCTTTCTTTCACTTCAATACCTTAATCAAAGCAAAATTCAGATTTTTATAGAAAAAAAAACAAAACACAACTGCTCAATTGAGCTCAAACCTACCAATATCGATGCAATTGGCACCTGATGCCCTGGCTTGGGGTGGTGGTGCACTGCCATCTGGCATCTTTCAGCCGCCACCAAAATGCACCCAGGCTGGCTCTGCTAGCCCTCCCAACGCTACTGGGCGTTATGTCCCCCTCAGGACTTGGCCCACCACCTTGCAAGCTCTCAGGAAGTGCTCCAGAACCCTTTGGTGCTCCCATGGAGCAATTTGCATTTTGGCCTCCAGATCAAATATGGGAATCTTTTCCCATATGCAAGTGCAGCCATCATTGATATGGCCACAGCAGGACAAACCCACCAGCTTTTCAACTTCTGCCCCTTTAAGGGGTACTTTGACCTTGGATTCTGCTTGAAAGCTGATGTAGCGGCAGCAGCCAAGCTGCAGTTGATTTATAAAAAAATTCTGCTCCCCACTATTTGCACCTGGCTTCCGGATGAGGCCATTTTGGTGGTCCAGTTGGCCAGATTGCCCTCATACCTTTCCCTCAAACGCCTCTTCCATGAGCTCACAGAGGGTTTGGCCATTTACAGCGCAGACCCTGTGTTGCAGTTCATGGTGCCACATGTGTAAGTCCCAGTGAATGTCCTCTGGGCGTTGATCTGGCCATTTTTCCATTCCCAAGTAAGAAGGTACCAAAGAGGATGGTCATACCCCTTGTTACTCAGGGCGATCTCACTCACATGATAGATGAGCGCTGGGTAACAGCCCTTCCACTTCAGATCCCGCTTCTGGTACCCACACTCTCCTCAGCAGAACTGTTATGAGGAATTAGTGAAATCTGCACTGAGATCCCCAAAATGGAATAGATCATAACTAATTCAAGTGGCAATCAGCCCGATGCTCAGATTTGAAATGTTCAAAAAGGTATGAAGACTGATCTATTGGCCAGAATGCCCAACAGTTATGATTTGGTTAACATGATGATCAAAAAAAAATCTCCCCCTCCCAAATCTGTCAGGCATCACCCCCAATGGGCAGGTAGTAGCATTAGACACCATCGATGAGGTTTTGAAGCTTCCTGACAGCAAATCAGGCATTGCGCATGATGCAATGCCACTGACTGAATGAATGGCCCAGCAATTGAGCACAGGCAGGTTGGGCATCCCAAACCTGTTCCTAACCAAATGGGTCCACCCATATGTGGGGTGGTCTTAGGGGATTTCCACCGCTCATTGGGCCAAATGCCATTGCATCAGCCCTTGGAAATGTAGCCAAGCTTTGGTTCAGACATTCAAGGTCAAACTGACTGCAACTCAGCCCGCCACCAAATTTTGTGATGTTAGTTCCCAGGGAACTAACCCGCTCATTCCCAAATAATTCGCCACTTAGGTCAAACTTGTGGGACCTGATCCCATCTTGTTTCCCTCCAAAATTGATGACTATATAATCAGTTGCATTGCACTGAGAAAATTTTTGTTGATTCTCCTTCCTTAAATTTTCCAATAAAAACAACCCTCCCCAAAATTCCATTTTTATATGTTGAAAATTAAGCTCCCTTCCAGTTCCATATTTGTTGTACCAGCAGCAGTGCCTCTGGCATTCTGGTTTGTCATTTGGGTGCTCTGGCATCTGGGCTGGCAGGCCAGTCTAATTCTTACTTGCTGTTCACCTGACATAATCGACAAACCATTTATCTCTACCATTTCTGCCTTTCTTGTAGATATTGGCGCAGCAATGGTCCCTTTTTTCCAACTGAATCAGGTCATAAAGAAGATTATCTCTGCCCACATTAGTCTCATCCCACTCAAAACTCCAAACCCATACCTAATAGTTGCCACAGCTATCTTGCCCATGTCAGTAGGGTCTGACATCTCAACTTGCAATGAGTTTGCTCCCCAAAGCCCAGTGGTTTCCCAGCTGTCGCACTTCAAAGGTGTAATTCCCATGGAACTGGAACTGATTATCATCAAAAATGAGGAAGAGGCTATCCTGGCATCCCAGAAATCGCGACGTTTCATCCAATATCTCATGACCTGGAAAGGGTATCCTGCCTATGAGAACAGTTGGGGCAAGGTGCACAATTGCATGAATTGCATGAACCTGGTCAAAGCATTCCACATATCCCACCCCGAGATTCTCCATTTCTCCCAAAAACCTGCGTCAGTAATGGTGATCAAGTTACCCAAGGTGCACAAGAATGTGGCTCTTGTACAGTTTCCCAGTGGTGAGGCCCTTCCCTTGGAAAAAGGTAAGGGTAATGTAAGTCCCAGTGAACGTCCTATGGGCATCAATCGGGCCATCTTTCCATTCCCAAGCAAGAAGGTACTGAAGAGGATGGTCATACCCCTCATTACTCAGGGCGATCTCTCTCATGTGATAGATGAGCGCTGGGTAACAGCCCTTCCGCTTTGAATCCCGCTTCCAGTACCCACACTCTCCTCAGCAGAACTGTTATGAGGAATCAGTGAAATATGAACTGAGATCGCCAAAATGGAATTGATTGCAACTAATTTAAGTGGCAATCAGCCCGATGCTCAGATTTCAAATGTTCAAAAAGGTATAAAGACTGATCTATCAGCTGGAATGCCCAACGGTTACAATTCAGTTAACACAATGATTGAAAAAATCTCCCCCTCCCGAATCTGTCAGGCATCACTCCCAATGGGCAGGTAATAGCATCAGACACCATCAATGAGGTTTCAAAGCTTCCTGCTGGAAAATTGGGCATTGTGCCTGATGCAATGCCACTGACTGAACGAACAGCCCAGCAACTGAGCACAGGCAGGTTGGGCGTCCCAAACCCATTATCAACCAAATGGGTCCACCCATATGTGGGGTGATCTTGGGGATTCCCACCGCTTGTTGGGCCAAACGCTGTCATGTCAACCATCAGAAACGTAGCCAAGCTTTGGTTTGGATGTTTGAGGTCAAACCAGCTGCAACTTGGCCCACTGCCAAATTTTGTGATGTCAGTATCCAGGGAACTAACCCGCCCATTCCATAATAATTCACTGCTTAGGTTGAACTTGTGGGACCCAATCCCAGCTTGTTTCCCTCCAAATCAATGACTATTTAATCAGTCACATCACACTGAGAAAATTGTTGGTCAATTCTCCTTCCTTAAATTTTCCAATAAAAACAACCCTCCCCAAAATCAGTTTTTATCTGTTGAAAATTAAGCTCCCTTCCAGTTCCATATTTGTCATACCAGCAGCAGTGTCTCTGGCATTCTGGTTTGCCATTTTGGTGCTCTGGCATCTGGGCTGGCAGGCCAGTCTAATTCTTACTTGCCGTTCACCTGACACCATGGGGAAGATCGTCTGGCAGGCCCTTGCACCTTCACAATGATCCACCCATTTAATTGCAACACCCCTCTCATGATTCCCCTCCACACCGTGATCAGGTCTGCCCCTGATCATCCTTTTTGGGCATGCGTCAAAAATGGCTGCACCATCTGCCCCTTGCGCTTTGAGCTTGACCACTCAAAGCGCAAGTGCCCCATGTGTCATGTGCACATGACATAATAGTGGGGACCAACCCCAAAGACAAGGCTGGGCGCCAGGAGGCCCAGAGGGTGAAGCTTCTGGCCCTTCCTAACCTGAGGCACACCCTGGACCAACGCTGGTTTCAGGCAAAATATGCCCAGGTTGGGACTAGTGGTGTGCCAAATGCCCAACCCCTGACAATGAGCCAGGCATTAAAACAAACAATCTACCAAATGGACGCAGATGGTTCAATTTGGTTTGTCAAGGAGTGGGGTTTTGAAACACATTCTATTTTTCAAAATAACGCGCTTGGGCCAAATCCAACTTCAATTGATCACTTGAGTGAATTCAGTTTTGGCTTATTCAACCAACTCAGATGGCAGTGTTGCCCTATTGGTGAGTTGGTTCTTGGGCCGACTGCGGCATAACCACTCTTCCCCCATTTGAGCTTAAATATGTTTTCCCTGACCAACATTCCTTGTTGGTCAACTTCCCAAATAAACCTTTCCCCGTTTACATTATTTTTCAATTTTATGATAGTCCAAACGCTCCTGTGCGCAAACCTCTTTGAGGAGGTCTCGCGCTCCATTTCCCTTGCCATTGCAAGTCCTTTGCATCTCTCACCTCATGCACTGTTTGTTTGCCCAGGTTCCCTTAAATCTGGGACACTTAGCCTTTTGATATGTGCACCACGTTGATTTTAATGGGGTTTTTATCATAAACCTTGCCATTCTATGCCTAAGCTGTTATTGCTCCAGCACCCTCTGCTGGGCTCTAATGGCTTTGGCCCTAATAGCTAGTTCCCTGGTGTTGGCCTTGTGCACCATGCACTACCACGCTGGGAACAGGAGAGTTATAGACACTCTCCTTACATTAGTCAACCAACCATTTTTCTTTATGTGCACAAACTTTTCTGTGTGGGATTTTTCCGTAGTGGAAACAGTAGGCACCAGCTGTGGGCTTCAGCTGTCATTCATCGCACCACTGTTTCCTCTTTTTCCTGAAGGTTGGAGAGTATAGCGTTATTAGGGTTGCCTCTAACTGGAAAGTAACTTACCCTTCATGTTCATACCTGGTGGATTTGATGCTTTGATGTCTGAAAGTCATGATTCCCTGACTTTCCACCGAATTAATCAATTTCCATTCTGATAAACATATTTTCCCTCGCCACCACGTTCAGATGATGCCAGCGGAATTGGTGCAGATGGGCCTGGGGGTGTTGGCCTCATATAATGTCAGCCATTCCATCACAGTTTCAGGGATAGTGTCATTCACATCTAAAAAACGTTTTATAATTAAAACCTGGTCTCTATCTCTGAACCATTTATTAGTTTGTATGGCCTGAATGAGGACCCTATTCCAGTATACCAGATTACCCCTAAGAACCCACGGTTGACCTCTACAATGATCCAGCGCACTCAGGAAATGTAGAAGGAGATTTGTTTAAAATATGAAAAAGTATATGCACCTGCAGAAGGCATGGTGGGGTATGTGGCCTCAGTATTAAGAGTGACCAACTATCCCTACCCCTTTTTTAGTTCCAAAACAGATTTTGATGGCGTGCTGGAGCCAGAGGAAGAAATCTTTGGTGAGGTGTTGTAATTGTCTACTATAAATAAAGACCATTCCAGGTATTTTCTACTAACTGCTACCCTCTCCTCTCCTTTAGGGAAGCTCACCACCACTATTTTGGTGGATACTGGCGCCTCTGGAAATCTTTATGGACCTATACTTAGCCGACTACCTTGAACTGAGCTACTTGCCAGGTGATGTGGCTAGGGGAGGGGCGTCCCAAAATATTCCCACTCTGAAGATCATTGGGACAGTGGACTATCAGTTTGGCAAGTACCACTTGTCTGATCACTTCAGTGCGATCAAAAACCTCCTGTTCCCTATCATTTTGGGGTTGGAGTGGTGGAAAAAGTTTGACGTTTGAACTAACCTGAAGGAGAATACCCTATCCTTCATCATGAAGAATGGTTGCACATTTGTTGTGCCTTTGTCAGAAGAGAACGCCCAGGGAAAATTGCCTTACTGACCCCACCATCTCCCTTGTCGCCTTGCCTCAATGCAGAAGCCCTCAGTGAAAATTCCTATAACTTCTTACTTGAAGGGTTTGGAATCCTCTTTTGATGTAGCATCTGCCAACGCACTCCCTGAGCACTCTGAGTTCAATTGTGACTTCAAGCTCATGGTGGATCTGGTGCATATCTCATCCCTATTTACCCATTGACTGTCCGGGAGGAAGAGGCATCGGATGTGTGGGTGAAGGAACAGTTGGCCAAAGGTGCGATTTTTCAGCATACCTCCCCTGTATGCTCCCCCTACTCTTTGTGGAGAAGTCTGATGGTACTTTACGCCCTGCGTAGACTATGGGAACCTCAATAACGTTACTGTACCAGACCTCCATCCCATCCCTTTGGATTCACAGATTTTACGCTATGTGGAGAAGGCGAAGGTCTCATACAAGATGGATTGCCTCAATGCATTCAATAAGATCTGGATTAAAAAGGGGCAAGAGTGGTTGACTTCATTCCGTATCAGAAAAAGAATCTTCCAGTTTCAGGTCATGCCTTTTGGGCTTAAGAATGCCCCTGCTATCTTTCAACGCCGCATTGATGCAGCGTTGGGGGACCTGTTAAGGGTATGCGCGGTAGCCTACATGGATGATATCCTGGTGTTTTCCCCTGATCAGGAGTTCCATGCAGTCCACCTTCAGCAAGTGGTGGAGCGGTTAAAGGCAGCCAGCCTTACATTAAAGATATCAAAGTGCGAGTTCTTCAAGTCCCAGGTCACGTTTCTGGGCAACGTCATGTTTGACCAGGGACACATGATAACTACAAACAAGGAGAAGGCAATTTGTGAGTGGCCTACCCACACCTCAGTTAAGGAATTGAGGAGCTTTTTGGGGATGCGTACGTTCCTCAAGAAGTTCACTCCCAATCTATCTGAGGTGGCAGCTCCCCTATACAAAGCTAGCGGTGCCAAGGTGCTTCAGTGGTCCCCCATTTTAGAGGATGCTTTCCAAGCAGTGAAGTGCACCTTATTGTCCAAGACTGTTCTTCACCATGTCGACCCTTCAAAGGAGTTCATTGTGTCTACTAATGCCTCCAACTTTGCCATCGCGGCTGCCTTGTTTCAAGTAGGTAAAGATGGGATAGAGCATCCAGTGGGATATTTTTCTAGGAAAATGTCTTTGCATGAGTTGAATTATGCTGTTTATGACAAGGAGTTACTAGCAGTGGTGGAGGCGCTGACTTATTGGCGTCACCACTTGCATGGCTCTACCCAACTGTTCCACATATGTACAGACCACCGTGCCTTGCTGTACTACCGCGCTCCTCATGTCCTAACCCCATGGCAGACCCATTGGCATGAGACCCTTGCCCAATTTGCATTCACATATGAGTTCACCAAGGGCAAGGATAATGGTTTGGCGGATGCTTTGAGCCACAACCCTGCTTTAGCCCCTGACCCCAAGGAGGCAGAATTGCACAACACCCAGGTTATGATCCCTCCAAGTAAAATTCTGTCGCTACTTCCATCTCCCCTGGCTAACGGGCCAGTGCTTGAACCTCTGGATAATGCGGAGGAATATGGTATGTTCAGAAAGGTCGTCATCTCTCAGCCACTGTTAGGTAATATGCCATGGTACTTGAAAAGAGCGCTTCAAATCAAGAGGATCTATCCAGGGGTTATCATGTAAAGGATGAGATGGTGTGGTTCCAGGGACACCTTTGGGTACCTGCTGGACCACTGCGCCTGGAAATCATTTGGGACCATCATGATAAAATCACCATTGGTCATTCAGGGAAAACAAAGACCTTGGAGTTGATGTGTCACACATACAATTGGAAGGGCTTGCCTGCTCAGGTGAGCTGGTATTGTAAGGAGTGCCTGGTATGCAACCAGATGAAACCCAATTGTCAACCTTTATCAGGGTTGTTGGTACCAGTCCAAAAGGC
Organism: Massospora cicadina; assembly: GCA_022478985.1. Lineage (NCBI taxonomy): Eukaryota > Fungi > Entomophthoromycota > Entomophthoromycetes > Entomophthorales > Entomophthoraceae > Massospora > Massospora cicadina. Next base: position 35,360 of record JAKSZP010016359.1, on the reverse strand, counting down.
TGATGGCCCTGGACTTCCATCTCAGTTGATTTCATTGTGGAGTTATCAGTCTCAGATGGTTATGATGCCATCATGGTAGTGGTGGACTGGTTCATGAAGTTTGCCCACTTTATTACTTGCAGAACCAATATAACTGCAGCTGAGATGGCTAGGCTTTTCGTCATCCATGTGTTTGCGCTCCATGGGGTCCCCCAAGAAATTATCAGCGATGGGGCCCTCAGTTTACCTCCATTTTTTGGGAAGAGTTGTGTAAGACTCTTCAGATTCTCCCCTGCCAATCAACTGCCTATCATCCCCAATCAGATGGGCAGACTGAATGAGTGAACCAGTGCTTGGAACAGTTTCTGCGGTGTTACACCGCTGCAGATCATTCAGATTGGGCTTCTCACCTTCCCATGGCCCAGTTTAGCTACAACAATACCTTGCACTCTTTAATTGGCTGTTCCCCATTTTTCACCAGCCATGGCTTTAACCACACCTTTAACATGGAGCCCAGCTGTGGGTCGAAGAATGAAGCAGTGGTGGACTTTTAAAGACAATCAAGAAGGTCCACTAGGGGGTTTCCACAAGCTTGGAGGCGGCTATGCAGGTATATAAGGAGAAAGCTGATGGGAAGCACCGAGTGTGTCCCACATACAAGAAAGGGGATTTCATGATGCTTGATGCTCATAACATCCCAATAAAACAGCCATGTAAGAAGCTGGGACCAAAGAGGATTGGCCCCTACCGTGTTGTTAGAAAGGTGGGCCATGCCTCATACCAGCTAGATCTCCCCCCTCATTCTGTATCTTCTCTGTGTTTCATGAGAGAAAACTGACGTTGTTTGAGGGCCCCCCAACAGAGACTCCTGAGGCCTATCTCGTGGATGGGGCGCCAGAGTGGGAGGTGGAAGAAATAGTTGCCTCATGCCGCGTTAAAAGAAGACTTGAGTACCTGGTATCCTGGAAGGGCTTTGACACTGCAGAGAACAGTTAGGTTCCAGCGCATGACTGTGTGCATGCCCAAGATCTTATTGAAGCCTTCCACCAGCGTTTTCCCAGGCTGCTGAATACCAACCTGAACTGACCGTCACCGCCATGAAGTTGGCCCCTGCCTACAAGAACTTTTCCCTGGCGCAAGCCCCTGGAGGGGGGTTGAGCCCCATTGGGAGGAGAGGGTAAAGTCATGTGCACATGACATAATAGTGGGGACCAACCCCAAAGACAAGGCTGGGCGCCAGGAGGCCCAGAGGGTGAAGCTGCAGGCCCTTCCTGACCTGAGACACACCCTGGACCAACGCTGGGTTCAGGCAAAATATGCCCAGGTTGGGACTAGTGGTGTGCCAAACGCCCAGCTCCTGAAGATGAGCCAGGCGTTAAAACGAATGATCTACTGAATGAATGCGGATGGTTCAATTTGGTTTGTCAAGGAGTGGGGTTTCAAAACCCTTTACATTTTCTAAATAATGCACTCAGGCCAAATTTAACTTCAATCAATCACTCAAATGAAGCCAGTTTTGGCCTATTCAACCAACTCAGATGGCAGTGTTGCCCTATTGGTGAGTCAATGCTTGGGCCCACTGAGGCATAACCCCTATCCCCCCATTCAAGCTTAAATACATTTTCCCTGACCAACATTCCTTGTTGGTCAACTTCCCAAATAAACCTTTCCACGTTTACATTATTTTTCAATTTTATGATATTCCAAATGCTCCTGTGCGCAAACCTCTTTGAGGAGGTCTCGCGCTCCATTTCCCTTGCCATTGCAAGTCCTTTGCATCTCTCACCTCATGCACTGTTTGTTCGCCCAGGTTCCCTCCAATCTGGGACACTTAGCCCCTTTTAATATGTGCACTGCATTGATTTTAATGGGGTTTTTATCATAAAACTCACCATTCTAAGCCTAAGCTGTTATTGCTCCAGCACCCTCTGCTGGGCTCTAATGGCTTTGGCCCTAACAGCTAGTTCCCTGGCGTTGGCCTTGTGCACCGTGCACTACCACGCTGGGAACAGGAGAGTTATAGACACTCTCCTTACACCATGGTTTCTGCCTCCGCTGCTTCCATTGCCCCTCCTTCTGGTGCTGCCCTGGCAGCTGCCTCACCCCAATTTTTGAATGAGGCATGATACTCCCGCCCCCACCCTCAGGTAATTCTGGCGCTGCTTTGAAAGCAGCAGCCATAAAAATTTAATTTTTTTAAAAATTTGAAAAATCAGCCAGATTACAGAATCCTGAGTTGATGGCTAAAACAGTTTTGGCTGAGCTGCCATGGTCAATTGTTCATGGCCAATCAGGTTCCATCACCATACCAACTTGTGCCCCCACCATTTTCACTCTAAAAGCGGCTTTCTAAATTATAAAAATATCAATCAAATGGCAGTGGAAGCTGCAGCTGCTCCTACCAACAACCTCCTCTGCCAGCATCTCCATAGGGTGATGGAACCCCTAGTTGAGGGTATTCTAATCCCAAATTTCCCTTCCAATTTCAATGAGGATGCTAAATATGAAATTGAGGAGCTCACTTTTGGTGTGAGCTGTGCTTGCATTGATGCATCGAAAACCTCTCTTTTTGACCCCAACTATCTAAAAACCCAATGGCGCATCAAGTCATTTACTTGTGTGCCAGCTCTAATCACTTTTGATGAGCATTAACTTTCTCAATACGTTGAGGCGATGGACACTGCCAGCCTCATTAAAAAAGAAAACCCACAACTATACCTCCTTATGCCTCATGTCGCTGATGCCCCTACACCAATGTTGTCCGCCATGGTCTGCCACCTAAAGCAGGCGCCGGACAAAAGTTTCCCCAAAGCTTCCTCACCATCTGATATGGCTTGCTAGGCTGATAACCTAGGGGCTATATTAGGATTTTTTAAATTTATGATAATTCCTTTGTTTGGTCTATTTGCAAATAAAGATGCGTGGTGGCTCCCACTTTTGGGTTGGGAACCACTAGTGTTAAAAAACCAATACCAAATCTTTAACCAGTTGAGGTTTGAGTTACCATTAACCTACCATGGCAGAGGGTAAGGGGGGTCAGGCAGCTCTTATTAATATATATTTTGATGGGCAGCATCACTGAAGTCATTGAAATGGACAAAAGTGGAGAGCCAGAGTATAAGGCAGCCACATGGTGGGGGTAGATGTGGATGAAAATTCAGTTACTATCCTCAAGATAAGCTTGGAAGACAGCTTCAACTAATTATGCAACACAATGTTCAGCTTGTATGCAGGCTTCTGAAAATTGGGAAATATTAGTTGTATTTTGTTGGTCTTTTTAGAAGATAATCAAAATCTGCTAGAGTCACCACATGTGCAACAGTGACTTCAGCTTCATTAAGCAAATTGGTGATTTTGCCTTGTGCTTCTTTAGGGAAATCTGGGAGAAAATGAGTGTGATTAGATTTTTATGGAATTGAAAAATGGATTGGGCCACTGCTTTGCATAGGTTTAAGCAATGAGTTGAGGCCATTGCTGCTAAGGCAATCTGGTGGTCACTTTGGTAGGGGATAGCATTGGGTTTAGAAGTGAACTGCTTATGTAAGTCTAGAGACCCAACCTCTTGGGTTAGATCTGAAAAAGTTTTCTTCTAGGAAAAAGAAGGGACCTAATGCCCCTATGGAGCCCTTGGCTCAATTAAGGGACTTGGGTCAAGTAGTGGATGAACGTTGGGTCACTGCATTGGCACCAAAAAACCCACCACAGTACCCCATTTGGCTGCTTATGCTCTGATTGGAAAGATAACAGAGGTCTTTAATGAAATAATGCAGGCCAGAAGCCTTCAACAGCAGCTTCCCCTCCCTCTGAGCCCCACTCCGCCATCCTTTATGTCTTTGGGTAATAAGAAAATGAGCTCCAAAATTCAGAAAAGGGCTCCTAAGTCAGGAAACTGGGTCCAGGACACGGAATCTGAAATTCCAGGTCTGGGAAAGCCAATCTGAGTAGAAATTCGTTTTCAGGAAAATTTAAAAAATCTTTATAAAAATTTCTTGGAATCAACCCTGGTGGAACCCAATTTAGCCACACCTTCAATCTGTGTTAATCCGCTTATGTTTGGATTGGTGAGGGTCCCTCCCTGGCAGATCCAACGCTTACATTGCCAAAGCTTTAGCAACCTGTGCATAAGTGGGATGACGAGGCCCTGAACCCCGCTGAGTACCCTCAAGTATGTAAGCTACTGCTGCCCAAAGAAAACATATTCCAAGGCCCCCTTTTCCCTCTTCACATATATAAGACAACTGTCTCTATAAAGAGCAGTTGTTGGTCCATTTTTTCCCTTAAAGTTTAATAAAGCTTCTATCACCAAAACCCACTCTGCAAGCTCCAGCACTTTCGTTCACAATACTTTTACTTAACCCAGTGAAGTATGCAGCTTTCTGCATCCTAGGGCCAATGGTTATTGAGTGGGTCCTCCAAACCATTAATACAGTGGCCCACAAAATAGGAATCATGATCCAAGAACTCACCGCCAGCCTATGTTGGCAATTCACTGCTTTGGGAGAGTTATCAAATATGCCAAACTCTTCACAGCATCCTGGTTTCCATTTGGCATCTAGCAGACCAACTTTGGGATTGCCTCCTACTCTGCAAAATAATTGGAGAATTCAGCCTGATCCACCTCACCAATTCACTAGTGATTTGGCACAATTTGGGTGGAGTGAGGTCATCTCTGCTAATCATGATTCTCAGTTTAGAGTTGAGGACTTGCCATCCACACAACCGCGAGGTGGAAACCAGGCGCCAAACATCTAGGACATTTCACTGAGGGCCAATCTGGCCCAAATATATATTCAAAATTGATCCGCTGCACTGGCAATGCACCTGACCTTCTTACCTAATCCAAAAACCCCTAATGGATGCAAGACAAGGCCCAAGGCCTCCCAATGGTTGAAGCAATTCAATTTGATTTAGTTCTTGAAGCCAATCATCAGTTTGTAAATTTTGAAATTTTATATGATTTTCAATATTTTTTCAAATGATGAAACAGTCCAAAATGGGTGGAATAGTAAATCCAAAGATCCACAACTGCTAATTCATGAGAATTGGTCGTCCTCCTTGCCTCTTCCACCCTTGGGGGATGCCCCAGCAAGATCCACGGTTGCCCCATTGCGGCCATTTGGTTTGTTATGAGGGCCTTTGGCATGTTTATTAACCTTTATTTTCCTCACCAGAATAATAGAGTATCCTTCCTACAACTGCTCATAACTGTTATGTCCTTAGCATTCTGGACCTTCCACTGGGTTGTTAAAAACCCAGGTTGGAAGCCCAGTCTTACTTTAATCAGCAGATTCCATGACAGCTTAGAGATGGAAATTTGTCAAAATCAGAATTGTAAATTTTGCAAACACTATTAAGCGATCCAATAGGTATACTGTAGTCCTCATTGGTGACGGTTTAATTGATTCATTAATCTTGGCCAATAAGTCCCATGGACCTTGGTTCATATGAATAGTGGATGGAGAATTTGGGTCACTAATATTTGAATGGACTGCTTGGGTTAGAATGGTGGACCAGGCCTGTTTCTGATTGGCATGAGTGAAATTGGGTGGGATAATGTGGGTAGGTTTGTTGGGTGCTGATTTCCCATTCTGGCCTATTGAACAAGAACATTGTGTGGGAGGGGACAACAATTTTCCCCAATCAGAATCTGCCAAATATGGCTCAGAGGCTACACCAGAGGAAGTGGCTTGGTGGCAGGATTTTTTGGAATGGTTTAGTCTGAGACAGAGGGGAAAAATTTGGTGACCATTATCTACCTGAGCCTAAAAGAAATGCTCAGGCGCTGCAGTGATAAAAGCATGGGGGAATTTGTTAGGTTATTGCAGGATGGTGTGGGATTATGGTTGCAGTGGCGTGAGGTGCAGCAAGGCGCTCTACTCCAGAAAGAATGGCAAAGACAAGGTTAAGCTGTGTCCCATAGGCTAGAAGCTCCACCATCAACTGATCATATAATAACTGGGATGGAAGGTGAGATTGGAGGGATGAAAAGGACTTTAGATGTGGTGTCTAAAGGAAGGCAAGTTTAGGTGGTAGGAATGAAAGTGTTTTTGTAAATTAAATGAGTAGAAGCTGCTGCTGCAGCATCCTCCTCCATCTGGAAGCCAATATCAAAATAGCCCTTAAAAGAGTAGAAATCCACAAAGCTGGAGGAAGCAAACTCTTCCATTGCCAGATCCAAGATCTGGTGATCAACATATGAAAAAAGCCAGCTATACTCCACAAGCAGACAAGACTGAACAGCCAATTAAGGTAATTCAATACTATTAACTCAAATAGGTTGCGTTTAAGCTAAATGTAATTCCAAGTCCTTTAGAGGGACAAAGCGCCCAATTGTGTTCAGAGGGCTGGTTGACCCAACCCTGGTGCATTTTCTTGCTGCATGGAAAACACTTGGTGGAGCCAGACAACTAACCCACGCAGGGCAAGCAGTCAGCACAGATGCAGACATCTTGGACAATGGGTGCAGCAAATTTGACATCTAATTAAACTTGACTTCATTAAACTTTTTGCCTTGATTTAATTAGCCCAATCAGTTTTTTTTAGTACTAGATGGTCCCAACCCAAGGGGGGATTCATCGATGTTAGCCCAATCAGTTTTAAATTTTTAAAAGTGAACAGCACAGGAAATAAAAAGTCTGTATGTATATATGTTTTATTCAAGGCAAAGGTGACTAGGGGATCCTTCTTACTGACACAAAAAATAAAAATGAAGACAAAAAAGCAATAAACTAAAAACCAACTTTAACCTACTGTTTTATCAAGACAGGCACACCTATCCTGACATGTAGAGGGAGAAGATGGTTTTGAGGAAGGTTTTTCTCCAATTGGATCCCAAAAGATACTTGCTCTACTGCTTCTAACAGTTAAGCGGGGAGATCCAGGGGATGTGGATCATGGAAACCAAGAGGAGAGTTTTCAAGTAGGATGTCAGCAGATACAAGGGCGGCCACTTAATTAGTGATATCCTCTTCCGCCTTACACCTATATTCTGTTAGTTTACAAAAGGCTGCTTCAGCCTTAGCAGTGGGTTTCTTTTAGGGGTCAAACTGGGATGCTCTGGCAACCACCTGAATTTCCACAATCACATTTTGGTGCATTTGTTGGATATCATTCTTTACTGACTCCTCAAAATTAGTAGGAGGTATTACCACTGGAAGTCCATTTAAAAGTGTTTCAGATGTTTTACTTAGATAAACTTTTAAAGGAAGATCAGTTGGCTTTAATGTAGCATTTATTCCAATTGAGTGTTTTGGCATGTTTATATTTTGATTTTGGAAGGTATCAACAGGCCATGAAATTGTCAAAACCTAGCTCAAAAAGCTAGCCATTTATGGGCAATTAATACGGTCTGAAACTGCCCAATCTGACTCATCAACCCTTTCCAAAACGCTCCAGGAATTTGTTATCAAAAAAGGTGGTTTAATAAATTATTGGTAACTGTTTGGGCTGATTTTATGTTTTTTTGATTATGAGCAACCGATGTTCATCCATTAGGCCTCCTGATTGGCCCTGGCTGAAAAACTTTCCACTGGGCTGACAGCTTATATTTTTTTATTTAATTTTATTAGTTGAGCTGATGGTCCAATTTCTGCTGATTATGAAAATCAGCATCTGGCGAGGTGGTAAAATTGATCCTCACTTGGAGATTGCAGCTGACAAAAAATTTCCAAAGCCCTGCCCATAAGGTCCATGGGATTGTGGAACACTGTTCAAGGGCATTTTGCCTTTAAATGGTCACTTCAAAACAAACTGGGCAAAAGCACAGCTATTTTCCGCTCAATCACAGAAGGGCAAGTTGGGTGCCAAGGGGATGATGGCACAATGTGGGATCAGCTGGGCAATTCCCACTTGATGTGGGATGATTGTTGCCACAGCCCAAGGTCCCACACTGCGCTTTGTGCCCTGTGGGACCACAAAATAGATTATTGGGTTCCCCCATACTGGATGAGGCCAGCAATCAGCTCCTCAAAGAGCTGCTGGGGGAAAGCTGGAAAGAAAAACCTGCAAGTTTGACAAACATCATCATGTCTGTAGGCAAACAGTCCACATGATTGGAATAGGTGTATTTTTACACATTAATTTAACTTGGGTGGCAGCTGCTGCAGCTTCCTCAGAAGGGAAGCTCAAGTCAAAATAGCCCTTGAAAGGGCGGAAATCCAAGAAACTTGTGTAAGCAAAGTCCTCCATTGCCAGCTCCAAAATCTGGTGATTGGCTTATGGGAATAATTGGCCATACTCAACAAAAAGACAAAATTGCATAGCTGAGCGAGATAATTCAAGATTTTAAACAAGTAAAATGCATGAAAGGCAAGAGGAGCATCAAGTTTTTTGGCAACACAAAGCGTCTGATCTTGTTGGGAGGGCTGGCTGACCCAGCCCTAGCACGTTTAGATGCTGAGCGGTACATGCTTAATGGTGCCAGCCCACTGCCCCATGCAGGAGAAGCAGCTGGCTTGGATGCAGACATCACGTTTGATGGCTGATGAATTTTAAAATCCAAAATAAACTTTAAATATAATAAACTTTTTCAATTGATTCATCTGACTCAATTTAAATTAAATTTAAAAGTTATTGGCACATGAAAGAGAAAGTGTCTGTCATATGTCATATGTATGTTTTATTCAAGGCAAGGGGACCAGGGGACCCTTCTTGCCAACACAAAAAATAAAAAGGCAGGCAAAAAAGCAATAAGCTAAAAACTCGCTTTAACTTCCTGTTATATCAAGACAGGCTCTCACCTATCCTGACATAGCAGAGGGGGAAGAAGGTTTGTAAGAGTAATGTTTCTCCAATTAGACCTTAAAAGATACTTGCTCTTATTGCCACTAACAGTGCAGTGGGGAAATCCATGGGATGTGGATCAAGGAGATCTAGAGGAGAGTTTTCATGTAGGGTGTCAGCAGAAATCAGAGCAGCCACATAACTAGTGATATCTTCTTCCACCTTACACCTGTATTTGGTTAAATTTCAAAAGGCTGCTTTAGCCTTAGGAGTAGGTTTCGTTGAGGGGTAAAACTGGGATGTTCTGGCAACCACCTAAAAAGCCATACTTGCATTTTGGTGCATTTTTTGGATATCCTCCTTCACTGACTCCTCAAAATCAGGCGGAGATTTTACTTCTGGAATTCTGTTTACAAGGTTTTCTGAAGGTTTACTTAGTAAATTCTGGCAGGGACGTCAGTTGGCTTTAATGTCACATCTATTGCAACTGAGTGGGTTGGCTTAATTTTTTTTAGTTTTTGGCTGATAATTCCAGCTCATAAAATTATCAAAATCAAGCTCAAAAAAGCTAGCAGGCGATTGACATTTAAACTGGTCAGAAACTGGCTGATCTAGCTCATCAACCTCCTCCAAAACACTTCAGGTATTAGTCTTTGATAAGGAGGTTTCTATAATGTTGAGGCAATCAGTTGAGTCAATTTTGAATTTTTTAATGATAAATTCCCTACGTTCATCCATGTGGCCTTTTGATTGGCCCCAGATAAAGCTCTTGCTGACTTGCTGACATTTTCTAAACTTTTATTAAATTTAATTGGTTGGGATGATGGCCTAATTCTCTGCCAATTCTGAAAATTGGCAGCTGGTGGGGGTGGCAAAATCAATCCCACTGTGGGATTGCAGCTGGCAAAAAATCACCAGCAGCCCCAGCTTCCAGGTCCGTGGCATTTTGGGCCACCATTTGAAGGTACTTTGCCTTCAAATGGTCAAGACCAAAACAGACCAGGCACACTGTCTATCCATTTTCAACTCTAGCCCAGAAGGGTGAGTCAGGCACCAAGGGGATGATGGCATGAGGTGGGATCAGATGGGTGATTCCCGCTTGATGCAGGATGATTGTCACCACAGCCTGAGGTCCCACACAGCGCTTTCCACCCTGTAGGACCACAAAATCAATAATTGGGTTCCCCCCATACTGACTAAGGCCAGTCATTAGATCCTCAAAGAGCTGCTGGGGGGAAAGATAGGAAGGAAGACCCACCAGCTTCATGACCATAGTCATGTCAGATGGCAAGCAGTTCCAGGTTATTGGGATTGGTGGTACTTTTATAAAGAAATTTAATTTGTGTGGCAAGCTGCCATGGCTTCGCCAATTGCAAACCACAAGTCAAAATAGCCCTTAAACGGGCAGAATACAACAAACCAAGCTGAAGCGAATGCTTCCATTGCCAACTCCAAGATTTTGTAATCAGCATATGTAAAAAGCTGGCTGTACTCTACCTGCAGACAAAAACAAACAGCTGAGTGAGGTAATTCAATATAATTAACTCAAATAGGTTGCATTCAAGCTAAGTGTAATGCCAAGTCCTTGGGAGGAACAAAGTGACCAATTGTGTTCAGAGGGCTGGTTGATTCAGTCCTGGTGCATTTTCTCACCGCAGGAAAAACGCTTGGGGGAGCCAGACCACTACCCCACGCAGGGCCAGCAGCTGACACAGATTCAGACATCTCAGACTATGGCTGCAACAAACTCAACATCTAGATGAAAATTATAATTTTATTAAACTTTAACGCCTGATTTGGCTGATTCAATTTTTTGAAATTCAAAAACTGATCTGCACAAAAGAGAAAAGTATGTCATATGTATGTATGTACGTTTTATTCAAGATAAGGGTCCATAGACCCTTCTTATAGACACAAAAAAATAAAGGCAGGAAAAAATAGAGCAAAATCTGCAAAAAACCTGATTAACCTCTAGCATGCTAGACTAGGTTCCCCTAGCCTAGCATAATTGAGGGGGAAAGGAGGCAAATTGGGTGCTTGAAAATTGTGCCAGAGCAGACAGAAATAGAGTAGGCGTATCACCAAAAATGTGGTTGGAGATTAAAGAGAGTTATATTAGACTCATCAATAATATCTGCTGTGTTTAAAGCATTAATATACTCAGTCAAGTTATTCTCTACACGCAGGTGTAAGCTTGGCAACTGGGAAAAATCAGTTTTTTCTTCAGTTGACTTACCACTGTTAAAGCTTCATATTTGAGCAGCTTGCATAAATGATTAATGGCCTTGTGGCCCATCACAATAATTTCTTGTTTTTCTGCAAAAGGGAAATTATCAGGGTATTTTGGCCCAGGGAAACCGTTTTTCAAAGGGCCCAATGTAGATTAAATACTACGTTGCAACAGGGTATTGTTAGGCGAAGCTGCTGCTTTGGTTGCCATCTCAAAAAGTGGCTTATATTGTGGAAAGCCTTTTTTGGGCTGAAACAATGGCGAGGAGCCGTTTTGGAAGAAGAATTTAAAAAATCCTCCCATTTGAACACTGGGTCCATACCACGTGGACAATCATCATCGTCAACCCAATCATGAAAATCAAAAAATTGAAATTAGGCATTATTGGCCCTGCAACTGATGATGATTAGACAGGAGGTGAGATAAGATTTCTAATTTTTTATACAGTTGGGTCTTGACTTCTGTTGAGCTGAGACATTGGGTTTCAGATTGCAGGTTTGCAGCTTTTGATTGGATGAATTTGCTTCAGCTATCCTCACAGGTTTTGAGGGAGGGGGTGGAAGGATTTTGCCCTATGAAAATTTTGGGTGAGGCAGCTGAAAAGTTACCAGCAGCCAAGGAGGTGGGGGCCAAGCCCCTGACTTCTATAAGAGCAGGGCACTTCTGTTTCAAGTGATCTAACCCAAAAACAGAAAGGGCAAACTGCCCACTCACCTTTGATGCAGGCCCAAAAATGACAGTTGGGGGCTTATTTAATAAATGAACAGGGTGGATTCACCTGAGTGATTTCATGCTCAGTAGGCCAAATCATGGCAAATGCACAAGGGCCAGCAAGGTGTTTGGCCCCATTAGGGACTGCAAACTGCAGAACAGGGTTTGAGCTGTAAACAACTAACCCTTTCACCGATTTGTGGTGGAGAACTGCAGGGGGAGATGGGTGAGCAAACCTGCAAACTTCACCATGAGAGTGGTGTCTGTGGGTAGACAGGTTTGAGTGATCAGCAGGAGTGTTGTTATAAAAAAACAACGGAATGGTGGATGCCATCACAGAATCAGCTTTGCTGGTGAAGCTTAGATCAAAATACCCCTTATTGGGGCGAAAATCAATGAAGCCTGCAGGCTTCATCACCACCAGCACCTTCTCAATAATTTCCTTACCAGAATAAGGAAACAGTGTGCCATATTCAACGTGAAGGCTGAAGCGCATGTTGCTCCAATGGAGCACCAGGGGGCTTTTCAGCACCACCTGGGAGAGTGCAAGGTGGGTGGCAAGGTCCATCGGTAGGACGAATCACCCCACTGAATTGGGAGGTCCAGACCCTACCTGCAAATGATGGGGCACTGAGTGAAAAATGATTGACGGTGCCAGCACATTTCCCCAGGAGGAAACAGCAGCTGAAGCCAAAGCAGGCAACTCAGATGTTGGCTGCTAGCAACTTGACATTTAAAATAAAGTTTAATTTTATTAAACTTTACAACTGATTTGATTGATTCAGATTTTTGAAATTTAAAAACTGATCTGCATGAGAGAGAAAAGTCATATGTATGTATGCTTTACTCAAGGCAAGGGATCAGGGGACCCTTCTTGCTTACACAAAAAATGCAGGTAAAAAAGCAATAAGCTAAAAACCCACTTTAACCTCCTGCTATATCAAGATAAGCTCACACCTATCCAGACATATTGGAGGGGAAATTGGTTTGTGGGGGTAACTTTTCTCAATTGAATTACAAAAGATATTCTCTCTACTGCAGCTAACAGTGCAGTGGGGAGATCCATAGGATGTGGATCAAGGAGATCAAGAGGAAAGTTTCCATGTAGGATGTCAGCAGATACAAGGGTGGCCACATAATTAGTGATATCTTCTTTCGCCTTACACCTGTATTCAGTTAATTTACAAAGGCTGCTTCAGCCTTGGGGGTTAATTTTTTTAGGATCAAACTGGGATTCTTTGGTAACAACCTAAACTGCTACACTTGCATTTTGGTACATTTGTTGGATGTCATCCTTAACTGACTCCTCAAAATCAGTTGGAAATCTTACCTTTGGAAGTCCATTTGAAAGGTTTTCTAAAGTTTGATTTTAAATAAATTCTGGCAGGGACATCAGTTGGCTTTAATGTCGCATCTATTGCAACTAAGTGGGTTGGCTTGAAAAGAGTTTAATGGATTTTGGTTTATAACTCCAGCCTGCAAAAGTGTCAAAGTCTAGCTCAAAAAAGCTAGCTGATGAGAGACATTCAAACTGGTTGAAACTGGCTGATTGACCTCTTTGACCTCCCTTAAAACACTCCAGAGATTTATCATTGATGGAGGAGGTTTTGATAATGTTGAGGCAATTGTTTGAGTCAATTTTGGATATTTGGATGATAAATTCCCTACGTTCATACATGTGGCCTCTTGATTGGCCCCAGCTGAAATGCTTGTCAATTCTCTGAAATTTTCAAAATTTTTGTTTGCTTTGATTGGTTGGGTCAATGTAAGGAGAGTGCCTATAACTCTCCTGTTCCCAGAATGATAGTGCTTGGTGAACAGGGCCAACGTCAGGGAACTAGCAATTATAATAAAAGTCACTATTGCCCAGCAGAGGGTGCTGAAGCAATAATAACACAAGCAAAAGTGAACGATTATTAAGGTAAAAACCCAACCAAAAATGATGCGGTGCACTAAGAAATAAATGGTAAACGTCCCAGGTTGGAGGGAACCTGGGCGAACTAATGGTGCATTAGGTGATAGCCTAATCATATATATAAAATGTGGTGGTTAAGGTAGCGCGAGACCTCCTTGAAGAGGTCTATGCACAGGATCATTTGAGATATCATAAATAAAATGGGAAGAATGGGGGAACTTTATTGTAAAAAGTCGACCAACAAGGAATGCTGGTCATGGAAAACATAATTAAACTTTGTTGGGGAAATTTGGAGTCTGCTGAAGTGGTCCCAAGCACTGATCCACCAATAGGCAAAGCCTACCATCTGAATTAGTAGAAAACACTGAAACCAACTTCACTCAAGTAATTGATTGAAGTTGGATCTGACCTGAACGCAGAATTTGTAAATGAAATGGGTTTCAAAACCCCAAACCTCAACTAACCAAATCAAACCATCCGCGTTGATTGAGTAAACCATTTGTTTTCACACCTTGGCTGACGTAAGGGGCTGGGCGTTAGGCACCTCACTAGTACCAACTTGGGAATACTTGGCTTGTACCCAGCGTTGGTCTACTGTGTGCCCTAAGGTCAGGAAGGGCCTGAAGCTTTACCTTCTGGGCCTCCTGTCACACAGACTTATCCTTAGGGTTGGTCCCCACTATGCTGTCATTTAACCATGACATTACCCTCTCCTCATGACGGGGCTCAACCACCCCCTCAGGGGCTTGCATAAGGAAAAGTTCTTGTGGGCAGGGGCAAACTTCATGGTAGCGACAGTCAATTTGGGTTGAGATCCAGCAGCCTGGGGAAACGCTTGTGGAAGACTTCAATCATATCTTGGCCATGCACACAGTCGCATGCTGGAACCCAACTGTTCTCTCTGCAGCATCAAAACCCTTCCAGGATACCAGGTACTCAAGTCTTCTTTTAAAACGGCGGGAGGCAACTACTTTTTCCACTTCCCACTCTGGCACCCCATCCACGAGATAGGCCTTAGGAGTCTCTGGTGGGGGGCCCTCAAACAATGTCAATTTGCTCTCATGGAAGACTGAGAAGATCTGAAATGAAGAGGGAGGATATAGCTGGTATGAGGCATGGCCCACCTTTTTAACTATGCGGTAAGGGCCAATCCTCTTGGGTACCAGCTTCTTGCATGTCTGCTTGATAGGGATGTTCCAAGATACAAGCATCACAAGATCCCCTTTCTTATATGCTGGAACCACTCGGTGCTTACCATCAGCTTTCTTCTTATAAATTTGCATTACCGCCTACAAACTTGTGGAAACCCCTGGTGGACCTTCTTAATAGCCTTGGAAAAGTCCACCACCGCTTCAACCTTAGAACCACATCTGGGCTCCATGTTAAAGGAGGGGTTAAAGCCATGGTTGGCGAAAAAAGGGGAACAACTGATAGAAGAATGCAAAGTGTTGTTTAACTAAATTGGGCCATAGGGAGGTGAGAAACCCAAAATTGAATGATCTGTGGCGGTGTACCACCGCAGAAACTGTTCTAAGCACTAATTCACTCGTTCATTATTCCCATCTGATTGGGGGTGATAGGCAGTCAAACGGCAGGGGCGAATCTGAAGAGTCTTACACAACTCTTCCTAAAAAGATTGAGATAAATTGGGGTCCCCGGTCACTGATATTCTCATGGGGAACCCCATGGAGCGCAAACACATGAATGACGAAAAGCCAAGCCATCTCAGCCGCGGTTATTGTAGTTCTGCAAGAAATGAAGTGGGTGAACTTCATAAAACGGTCTTTACCACCATGATGGCATCATAACCATCAGAGACAGGTAGTTACACAATGAAATTCCCCAATAGGGAAGTCCAGGGCCCTTCAGCTTTCTGGACTGGTACCAACAACACCGCTAAAGGTTGACGATTTGGTTTCATTTGGTTGTAGATCAAGCACTCTTTACAATACCGTGCCACCTGAGCAGGCAAGCCCTTCCAATTGTAGGTGCGTCATACTAACTCCAAGGTCTTTGCTTTACCAGGATGCCTGACGGTGAGTCCATCATGATGGTCCCAGATGATTTCCAGGCGCAGTGGTCCAGCAAGAACCCATAGGCGCCCCTGAAACCACACCATCTCATCCTTCACGTGATAGCCCCTGAATAGATCCTCTTGATTCAAAGCGCTCTTCGCAAGTACCATAGTATATTCAGCTGATAGTGGCTGCAAAGGACCTCCTATCTGAAAATACTGTATTCCTCCAAATTTTCCAGAGGTGAAAGCGCTGGCCCATTGTCCGGGGAGAGAGAAGCTGAGACACAATTCTATTTGAAGGTATCATCACCTGTGTGTTACGGACTTCTACCTCCTTTGGATCAAGAGCTAAAGCAGGATTGTGGCTTAACGCATCCACCAAACCATTATCCTTGCCCTTAGTGAATTCATAAGAAAAGGAAAATTGGGCAAGGGTCTCATGCCAACGGGTCTGCTGTGAGGTTAGGACATGAGGGGCTTGGTAGTACAGCAAGGGACGGTGATTTGTATGTACATTGAACGGTTGGGTAGAGCCATGAAGGTGGTGACGCCAATAAGTCTGCGCCTCTACTACTGCTAGTAACTCCTTGTCATAAACAGCATAATTCAATTCAGGCAGAGACATTTTCCTAGAAAAATATCCCACTGGATGCTCTATCCCATCTTTGCCTACTTGTAACAAAGCAGCCGCTATGACAAAGTTGGAGGCATCAGTAGACACAATGAACTCCTTTGAAGGGTCGACATGGTGAAGAACAGTCTTGGACAACAAGGTGCACTTCACTGCTTGAAAAGCATCCTCTATAATGGGGGACCACTGAAGCACCTTGGCACCGCTTGTCTTATATAAGGGTGCTGCCACCTCAGAGAGATTGATAGTGAACTTCTTGAGGAATGTACACATCCCCAAAAAGCTCCTCAATTCCTTAACCAAGGTGTGGGTAAGCCACTCACAAATTGCCTTCTCCTTGTTTGGAGTTATCATGTGTCCCTGGTCAAACATGACGTTGCCCAGAAACGTGACCTGGAACTTGAAGAACTCGCACTCTGATATCTACAATGTAAGGCTGGCTGCCTTTAATCGCTCCACCACTTGCTGAAGGTGGACTGCATGGAACTCCTAATCGGGGAATAACATCAGGATATCATCCATGTAGGCGACCGCGCATACCCTTAACAGGTCCCCCAACGCTGCATCAATGCGGCGTTGAAAGATAGCAGGGGCATTCTTAAGCCCAAAGGGCATGACCTGAAACTGGAAGATCCTTTTTCTGGTACGGAATGCAGTCAACCACTCTTGCCCCTTTATAATCCAGATCTGATTGAATGCATTGAGGCAATCCAGCTTAAAGAAAACCTTAGCTTTCTCCACATAGCGAGCAATCTTAGAATCTAGAGGGATGGGATGTAGATCTGGTATGGTGATCTTGTTGAGGTTCTCATAGTCTATGCACTGGCGTAGAGTTCCATTGACTTCTCCACAAAAAGAAGTGGGAAGCATACAGGGGAGGCACGCTGAAAAATCGCTCCTTTGACTAACTGATCCTTCACCCACACATCCAACGCCTCTTCCTCCTGAACAGTCAATGGGTAAATGGGGGAAGATATATGCACCAAATCCACAGTGAGCTTGAAGTCACAATCAAACTCAGAGTGCTCAGGAAGTGTGTTAGCGTTTGCTGCATCAAAAGAAGATTCCAACCCCTACAAACAGGAAGGTAGGGGAACCTCCACCGAGGGCTTCAGCAAAGAGGCAAGATGAAGAGTGTGAACATTGGCCAAAGGGGAAATTTGCCCTGGGCGTTTTCCTCTGACAAAGAATAATCAACTTGTGAACATTTAACAAAGTCAAGGATAGAGTGTTTTCTTTCAAATTAGTCCTGACGTTAAACTTTCTCCACCAATCTACACCCAAAATAATGGGGAACAAGAGGTTTCTGATAGCTTGAAGATGGTTGGACAGAATTCAGGCGCCCACCTGGTAGTCCACTAACCTCATGGCTTTCAGCGTAGGGATACCTTGAAAAGCCCCGCCTCTAACCATACCACCTGGTGAGTAACTCAACTCAAGATAATCAGCAAGGTATTGATTAATAAAATTATTAGAGGCACTAGTATCAACTAAATTAGTTGCGCTGAACTTCCCCAAGGGGATGTAAGGGTAGCGGTCAATAAGAAGTATCCAGAAAGGGATTTGTTGAAAGCAGAAAACGCCACTACATCACCTGAAATTTTTTCCTCTGGCGTGAGCAAGCCTTCAGGGTATGTTTTGGAATCATAGAAGGGGGAGGGATAGCGGGCCACTCTTACTACTGAGGCCATATATCCCACCATACCTTCTTCAGGTGCATATACACTACTATATTTAAAACAAAGTTCTTTTTCACTTCCTGAGTGCCCCAGATCATGGTAGGGGTCAAATGTGGGTTCTCAGGGGTAAGCTGATTTACTGGAATAGGTCTTCATCCAGGCCATAAGAGCTAATAAATGGTTCAGAGGTAGAGATAAGATTTTTGTTATAAAACGCGTTTTTAGAAATGAATGACCCTATCCCTCAAACAGCAATGAAATAGCCAATGCCATCCAAGGCCAACACCCTCAGGCACATCTGCACCAATTCCACCAGCATTTGAAAGCGCTGGCGAAGTAAAACTCATTTATTCAAATCAAATTTGGTAATTTTTGTGGAAAGTTGGGGAATCACACCTTTTGGACCTCGAAGCGTCTGTATCCACCAGGTACAAGCATAAAGGGTGGGTACTTTCCAGTTGGAGGCAACCATAATAATGCTAAGTTGCTCCAACCTTCAGGGAAAAGAGGAAACAGAAGTGTGGCTGACCAAAGCTGAAGCCCACAGCCAGCGCCCACCATTTACACCTTGGAAAAGTTCCACACAGAAAAAGTTTATGCACATAAAATTGAGGGGTTGGTCAACTAATGTAAGGAGAGTGTCTATAACTCTTCTGTTCCCAGAATGATAGTTCTTGGTGAACAGGGCCAACGTCAGGGAACTAGCAATTATAATAAAAGTCACTATTGCCCAGCAGAGGGTGCTGAAGCAATAATAACAAAAGCAAAAGTGAGCGATTTTTAAGGTAAAAACTCAACCAAAAATGATGCGGTGCACTAAGAGAGAAGTGGTAAATGTCCCAGATTGGAGGGAACCTGGGCGAACCAATGGTGCATTAGGTGATAGCCTAATCATATATAAAATGTGGTGGTTAAGGTAGCGCGAGACCTCCTTGAAGAGGTCCATGCACAGGATCATTTGAGATATAGTAAATAAACGGGAAAAATGGGGGAACTTTATTTTTAAGAAGTTGACCAACAAGGAATGTTGGTCATGGAAAACATAATTAAACTTTTTCAGGGAAATTTGGAGTCTGCTGAAGTGATCCCAAGCACTGATTCACCAATAGGCAATGACTACCATATGAATTGGTAGAAAACACTGAAATCAACTTCACTCAAGTAATTGATTGAGTTGGATCTAACCTGAACGCAGGATTTTGTAAATGAAATGGGTTTCAAAACCCCAAACCTCAACTAACCAAATAAAACCATCCGCATTAATTGAGTAAACTTTTTGTTTTAACACCTGGGTAATGTAAGGGGCTGGGCGTTAGGCACCTCACTAGTACCAATTTGGGCATACTTGGCTTGTACCCAGCGTTGGTCTACTATGTGCCTGAGGTCAGGAAGAGCCTGAAGCTTTACCTTCTGGGCTTTTGTCGCCTAGACTTATCCTTAGGGTTGGTCCCCACTATGATGTCATTTAACCATGACAGTCAATGGACCAACCTTTTGACAATTCCAAAAATTGGCAACTGCCAGGTGTGCAAAATCGATCCCCACTGGGAACTGCAACTGACAGAAAATTTCCAGCGCCACCGGCCATGAGGTTTGTGGGATTGCAGGATGTTGAGCCACCAGGGAGGCATCATTGGTGGCACAATCATCTAAAAATAGGGCTTAGAAGTTAGCAGCCTTGGAAGAGATGTTTTCCATTAAAGTAAAGGAAAATAAAATAAGAGTTCTGATGAGAAGTACTTTATTGAGAATAATCAAGCACTATTTATAGTGCTTAAAATATAAGGATAGGAATAGGGATTATAAGGATAGAAATAGGTACATTTTAGGGTAGCGTCATGGGACCTGTAGGAAAGTCCCGATTTTAGGATAGGTGGGAATAGATAAAGGGTGGATAGAGATTAGATAACAAATAGGAAATGTACATTTCCCCCAAATTAAGCATAGTTTGAGAAAAACAACAAATTCAGTATTATAGTTGAATTAGACTCCATTCTCAAAATTATTGGGCCATCTGAAAATTATGCCATTCATTTGATTATATCGATTTTCCCCCTAGACAAGGCTTTCACCTAATCCAGGGAGAATCCTGAAAACGCTATCCCAAGCCTTGTCCTAGGAGAGTAAATTGTGACCAGTGGATTAAAGTAAATGGAGGGCTCAAGCTCCTTGATCTGCAATCTTCTGCTAGATGAGCAAGCTAGTTTTTCATAGTGGTCAGCCTCAAGCTTCCATTTGGTTTCAAGGTAATTCATCTTGAGGGCGTTAACTCCAGCCTAAGCTGTGACTTTTCAATTTTGAGTATTTTGATCCGGTCAGTCTTGTCCAGAATTTCCGACTGCATGCTGACCAGCAGCCTTCAATCCTACATAATTTCCAACTTGGAGGCCTTCAACTTTGCCTCCATCTATGCTATTCATTCGCACGTTTCCCGCGCCATCTTTTCCATGTGGGTCTCGGCCTCTTCAAGCTTTCAGTTAATTTTGCTTGCCATTTGAATCTGGTATCTTGTGATCACCTTATCTACCAGTAGTTTCAGGTAAGGCTCAGAGAAAAGGTCATCAAAAGGGGTTAGCGTGGGTAAGCGACCCCACAAGCTTAAAAAGTGACCAGGTGACTGTAGGGTGTGGCCCCCTGCAGATTCTGATAGGTAGGCCTCTTTAGCAATGTCAAGTCACCATCTTGGGATTGGGACAAGAAAATACCACTCACAACTGAAAGCAAACTGTGTGACAAGGTTTGAGAGGAAAATGCAAAGTGGGTCAAAAAGTCAGCATCAGTAATGGAAGGGACATCAGCCAGCTTTTCAAGCTTCACTTCTTTAAGACTCTTGTTTTTGTTGGGATTGGTGCTATCCCAATTGGAGAGTTGAGCTGGGTAATCTAGAATTTTTATTTTAGTAATATCTGGTCCAATTTTTGGAGGGGAGCCGTCAAAGTCAGAAAGTGGTAGCATTGTAGGATAAGAGTCATCAAGCTTATTCCAATTGCTTTTAGGGTTTCCCAAAAATTTCTGAAGCTTGCTGCCTTCATTGAATTCAGAAGCTGATTCTTGACTTGTTGGCCTAACTTGATTGGTCCAATTGCTCAGATGATGCTCATCTGAATTGATGTTTGGCACTTTTAACTCTGAAAACTCAATAAAATTTGTTCTGATTTCTTTCACTAAATCAAACTGGAAAATGACGTCATTGAGGAGAATTTGGGTATTGGTCGCCTAAATAAATATTATTATTAGTATTAAAATCATTTGTTGTTTTTAAATTCTGAGTATTCAATTTTTTGATTTTTTGCTCTTTGACTGGAGTATAATCATTGATTTGGTCAGTTTCTTTTTATAATGCTTCACTTTAGTGAGAAATTTAAGGAGGTTCTCCTCATAATGGAAACCCATCTTATTGGATAGTAGTCATTTCTCTGTGTAATATTTTCCCAATCTTCTCTTTGGTCAATGTCCCATTCTTCCTTAGTATATTTTGCTTCCTGTATATAATGAAGTATTGCCTTTTTCAATCTCTTCGCTTTATGATGTTGGCTCTATTGCTCTTTGACATCTGTTTCAATTATTTCAGGCATATACAATAAATTGAGTAAGGGCTTGAGTTGGACTGGTGTATTAAAATGTAAAGGATCTTCTCTTCTAGGAAACATAAAGCTCTTTTTGGTAGAATCGCTTCCCACAGTGATTTCATCTCAGCATTCCAGTGTAGGTATGCCAAAAGGTCAGGGTCTAGAGTACCTACTGAGGATTAAAAGCTCTTATTATCCAAGGTTGAGGCTATATCCTCATGGTGCAACTCGGAAGCAATCTGGCAGAAAGCACCATTTTGTTGGGCCATCTGGGAGGAATCATTGGTAGCACGATCATCTTAAGGCAGGGCTTTGAAGTTAGCAGCCTTGGAAGAGATGTTTTCCATTAAAGTAAAGTAAAATAAAATAAGAGTTCTGATGAGAAGTACTTTATTAGGAATATACAAGCACTATTTATAGCGCTTCAAAATATAAGGATAGGAATAGGGATTATAAGGATAGAAATAGGGATATTTTAAGATAGTGTCATGGGACCTGTAGGAAAGTCCCAATACTAGGATAGGTGGTAATAGATAAAGGGTGGATAGAGATTAGATAACAAATAGGAAATGTACATTTTCCCCAAATTCAGCATAATCTGGGCAAACCCCAAATTCAGTATTCTAGTTGAATTGGCCTCCATTCTTGAAATTATTGGGCTATCTGAAAAGTATGCCCTTCATTTAATTATATTGATTTCCCCCTGGATAAGGCTTTCACCTAATCCAGGGAGAATCCTGACACAGGCCAACATTTGAGGGCCTTTTGCCTTTGAATGGTCAATTTCAAAACAAACTAGACATACTGCCCAGCTGTTTTCAACTTGAGCCCAGAAGGGCAAGTCAGGTGCTGAGGGGATGATGGCGTGGGGGAAATTTGTTGGGCAATTTCCAAATAATGTGGAATGATTGTCACAACTGCCCTAGTTCCCACACAGCGCTTTGCACTCTGTGGGACCACAAAATCAATTATGGGGTTTCCTCATACTGTGTAAGTCTCAGGGAATGTCCTTTGGCTCTCTATTGAGTCATCTTCCCATTCCCAAATAAAAAGACACCAAAGAGGATGGAAGTACCTCTCATCACTCAGGGCGATCTTGCTCACGTAGTAGATGAGTGATGGGTGACAGCTCGTCCGCTTCAGATCCCACCCCCAATACCCACACTCACCTTGGAAGAACTGTTGCAGGGAATTAGTGAAATCTGTGCTGAGATTACCAAATTAAAATTGGTCAGATCTAATTTGGGCGGCAATCTGGCTGATGCCCAAAATTTGAATGGCTGTAAAAGCATGAAGAATGAGATATCATCCAGATCGCCTGATGGTTTCAATTCAATCACTAAACCAGTAGAACAAATATTGGGCACCATCGATGAGGTTTGAAGCCCTCTGATAGTAATTCAGGCGTTGCGCCTGATGTGCTGCTGTTGACCAAACAAATGGTTTAATTGACTGAGCATGGGCAGGTTGGCCATCTCAAACCCGTTCCCAACCAAATGGACCCATCCCTATATGGGATGGCCTTGGGGGATTCCTGTCACCCATCGGGCCAAATGCCATCATGCTAACCATCAGAAACATAGTCGAGATTGGTTCAGATGTATGAGGTCAAACTGACAGAGACTCAGACCACCACCAAATTTTGCGATGTCAGTTCCCAAAGAATAAACCCACCCATTCCTGAACAATTCGCCAGTTAGGTCAAATTTGTGGGACCTGACCCCATCCTGTCACTACCTAATTGACCACTATTTAATCAGTTGCATGACACTGAGAAAATTGTTGGTCAATTTTCTTACTTTCCTTTCTAAATAAAATTTTACCTAAAAAACCAAATTTTTATTTTCCATTCTAACTGCATCCCAGATGGCAATTCCCTGGTGGCCCGTTGCCCCGCACTCTGGGTGGGCTTTTTAATTCTTTTGGTCACTATAACTCCCTCCATCACCAATTGGGCCCAGCGAGTCTGACACTTTTGGCTTTACAACCCCGCTCTTATGAACTTCCGGCAACAATACTTGGGGATCTTATGGCCCTATGTCCATCAATGGAAAGAAAGAATCTATCTCCTTATTGCCCCCAATGAGATGGCCTCTCAAGCCAAGAATTTCGTCAAAACTATCCCAGTAATCCCATCTCTAGCAGCTAGAACCACTGAGTTGGGAATGGGTTCAGTGTGGTTTGTCGTTGGGATACTCCTAACCCTGTTGTTGCACCACCACTTCGTGGTATCATATTTCCCAGCTCCATATCAAGTCATACGGCCAGCAATGCCTCTGGCATTCTGGCTTGCTTTTTGGGTGCTCACGCATCCCAACTGGCAGGCTGGTCTAAACTTCTTCTGCCATTTCCATGACATAATTGACCAACCATTATTCCCAGCCACTTCCACCTTGGTTTTCAAATTTGGCGCCACAGTGGTTACCCTCTACCAGATGAACGTACAATCAGTTGTGTGTTGTTTGTTGTTTGTTTGGTCACTTTCTGACTTCAGGAGAAGCATCCGCTCTATCTTGGGAAACCTTCTTCAAGCCACCCAAGATGTGCAGCCTGCATCTCCTCTTACTTCCTCCGGCCTGGGAAAAGGATCAAGTATCCCCTCCTAAGAGATTGCCTTTCAGGTTCTCGATGCTCTTGCCAAAGTACAAATGTGGACAACAATCACACTCAATAATGCTTCTGTGATATCTCATGCCCAACAAGGGCTCACGTTGTTAGATGCCATGGATGGTGATGCCCACCATTGGGTGAGAAGTCTTTTGCGTTCTTCCTCACAAGAAGGAGACTCCATCCCCCTGGTGGCTGTTGTATCGGCCGCCTCAAAACCCCTTGTGTCCCAATCAGACCACTTGTTCAGACTGCTCCTTGCCATGGTCAAAGCCCCTAGTTTGGCTTCTTTGATTTCTACCTTTCATGAGCTGGCTCCCGCATTGGGCCTATCTATTAATATGCTTCAGGAAGTCTTTAAAGCGAGCTTGGATTCAGTTTCTGCTCATCACGTGGTCTGGTCTACCATTCAAGATTCAGTAGATCAAATATGTGCCACCACAACTACTATTAAAGCGTTACCTCGCCACATTTCCCCATATTTGAAGGGGAACTTTGTGTTAGGATTTCCTAAAAATGACGTAGACGATGTACCTGTCATCAAAATAGCAGTTGATGTGGGTCCCAACCCTGCCATAAACACTGAGTATGAGTTGGCATTTCCAGAATTAACTATTAATAATCCTGTTCAAGCCCAGACAGGAAATGATTTCCCCCACACTTGTACTTCCAATTTTCGCCCCAACTAAGAACCCTGATCCTGGTCCCAACATACCCGTTATTTCTTCAGTCATCCATGAGTCAGTTGAATCTCCCAATAAACATAATTCCGCTTATTTCCTTGTCCCTATGAAAATCAGTATCAGTCTGCATCGTGTCTCCTTCGAAGCTCTAGTGGATACTGGAGCAACGGGGAACTTAATGAGTGTTGAGTTGGCACAGCAATAAAAACTGGAAATGGATGTGGGCTCCTCAGTAATGGTGGCCTCATCTGCTTACCAGTCTTCATATGTCGTTCGCCAGCTGATACACTTCTCAATCCACCAATATAACTTCTGCGATCATTTTTCAACCATGCCAAACTTGGTATTCCCGGTGATCTTGGGTGTGGGATAATGGCGTCAACAACATGTGAAGATTCATTTAGAGTCTAATATGATGTTGTTTACCAGTAATGATTCAGAGGGAGAGTTCCCTTTGATCAACACCCTCAAGAAAATACAAGGGACCAGCTCTATCACTACCCTAGTTACTTCTGCGGGCATTCTGGCCAATTTTCCCAAAAGCTTAATGCAATATCAGAGAATCTTCGACATGGAAAAAGTGGATCACCTGCCAAAACATACTAGGTATGATTGTGGATTTTGGACAACTGTAGAGTTGGTAAACATCAACTGCCCGTTGTATCCTCATACAGCGGAGGAAGAGGTTACACTCAATACCTGGTTGGACGATATGTTAAAAAAGGTAGGTTGCTCAAAGAGACCTCACCTGTCACCTCCCCTATCATCTTTGCAAGAAAATTGGATGGATCGCTCCATCCTTGCATGGATTACGGTCACTTGAACAAAATAACAGTTACAGATCCCTACCCATTGTCTTTAGAGCAGACAATCAGTCAGGAAATTGTCAAATATTGTGTGTTTTTGAAACTGTATCTGGTGAACGCTTTCAACCGAATTTGGGTGATTGAAGGACAGGAATGGTTGACTGCAATCTGAACGAGGCGAGGCATTTTTTAATTTTGCATAATGCCCTTTGGGTTGAAAAATGCTCCCGCTATGTTTCAATGAATGATTGACAACGAGTTAGAGGATCTCCGGTTCTCTTATGCTATTGCATACATCGATAATCATAGTTCATTCCCCAACTCCCAAACAACACGCTATTAACTTGGAAGTGGTGGTGGTCGCTTTGCATAAAGCAGGGCTGTTCCTCAAAGCTTCCAAGTGCAAGTTTTATAAGGAAGAGGTCACATTTCTCAGAAACCTGGTTCTCAAAGAAGGTGTCGCTATCCCTCCTAAATAATTAGATGAAATCCAAGAATGGCCAACTCCAACTACACAGAAGCAACTTCGGAGTTTCTTAGGAACTATCATTTTTTTGAAAAAATTTTCCCCCACACTTTCCCAGTTGGCCGCCCCATTCCATCCCCTCATGGGAAAAAATGTACCATTTTGTTGGACCCCTGAATGCCAGCAGGCGTTTGAATCGATCAAGGAGGTGTTCATGTCTCTTCCCATCTTGAAACACGCCAATCCCACCAAACCATATATTGTCACATGTGATGCTTCATTGGTAGCAGTGGGCGTGGTGCTGCTTCAGGACCACGATGGTCTTGAACATCCGGTTGCATATTTTTCCCAAAAATTCACTGCTATGGAGCAGTCATAGGCCATTTATGACAAGGAACTGGCTGCTGTTGCATGGGCATTAACTCATTGGCAGTACCTGTTGCAAGGTTCTCATCATGAGCTAACGGTTTACTTGGATCACCAGGCTCTCTTGTATTTCTGCAAACCCCAAAAATTGGCGCACTGGCAGGCCTGAAACTATCAGGACCTGTGCAGTTTTAACTTCAGATATGAATTTGTCAAAGGTGCGCTCGATGTCCTTCCCAATTTCCTAAGCTGTAGTCCTGCTCACTGTCCCTTGGAACCTGAGGAAGTGGATCTCGTTACCATGATCCCTGCCACTCAGATTCTGTCAATTGTTCCCTCCGTTGTTTCCTCTGCCACGTTGTCTCCCAACAATCCATAATTAGCCCAGGTGTTAGCTGGTCAAACGGCCTTCCCTGAGGGCGTGGAGTTAGTTGAGCAGTTGCTCACTTGAGTCCCAAACACTCCTATACTCCTTAGAAGAGGGACTCATTTACTTCCATTCTTGTGTTTAGGTTCTCCCCTCCTTCCACCTGAAAGTATTCCGCGCACACCATGATCCCCCCACGGTTGGACATCCCGTTAACAAGAAATGCATTGATTTGATCAAGCAAACCTTCAATTGGGCAGGACTGACCAAAGAGGTTCTGGCTTGGATTGCCGATTGTGTTATTTGCACTAGGGCCAAGTCAGATCGCTCCAGTAAGAATGGCCTCCTGCACCCTTTACAACAGGTGGAAGGTCCATGGACCTTGGTATCTGTAGATTTTATCATCAATCTCCCCTGTTCTAATGGGTTCACAGCGGTGATGGTAGTGGTGGATCGCTTTACAAAATTTTCCCTTTTATCCCTTGCACTTCCACGATTACATCAAAAGAAACTGCCCATCTTTTTTATGACATGTGTTTTTGATGTTTGGTCTTCCCCAGGAAATTGTTAGTGAATGAGGTACTCAGTTTACCACACGCTTTTGGAGTGAATTTCCTATCAATCCTGAAGATAACCCCCTGTCAATCCACGGCGTATCAACCCAGTCCGATGGTCAGACCAAGCGGGTTAACTAAGTTTTTGAACAGTACCTGCGTTGTTATGCTGCGGCAGTGCAGGATACTTGGGCTGGTGACTTGCCTCTCACTCAATTTGCATACAATAATGGGATCCACACATCTACGGGGTTTTCACCATACTAAGCAACGTTGGATTATAACCCATCATTTTCAGTTGGGGGCATGTTTGTGACCTGAGGTTCAAGCTGCCGTGGATCATGCTACCCATATTCGAGCGACTCAAGCTTTAGTGCAGGAACACCTCACCAAAGCCATCGATGACTATAAGCAATTTGCAGACTGTAAACATCTTTTGGGTCATGACTTTACGGTGGGTTTCTATGTCATGCTTGATACCCGCCATTTGTGAATTCAAACCCCTTTCCGCAAGTTTGCCAGTAAGTGTTTGGGTCCTCACTTAGTGAAGGAAGTATTGGGTAATGAGGCGTTCTACTTGAGGCTTCCCGCGCATTGAAAGCAGCACCCAGTTACCAGGTTTCCCAGTTGTCACCCTTCAAGGGTGTAATTCCCACAGACCTGGAACCAATCATCATCAATAATGAGGAAGAAGCTGAGGTAGAGGCTATCCTGGCATCTTGCAAGTCACGACATTCAGTCCAATATCTTGTGGTCTGGAAAGGATACCCGGCCTACAAAAATAGTTGGGTCAAGGCGCGCAATTGCGCGAATTGCATGGCCCTGGTCAAAGCCTTCCACGCATCCCACCCTGAGGCTCCCCACCCTCCTCAGAAGATCACGACGATTATGGCTATCAAGTTACCTAAAGCACACAAGAATGTGGCTCTGGTGCAGTTTCCCAGTGAGGGTGCCATTCCTTTAGAAAAAGGAAAGGGTAATGTAAGTCTCAGGGAATGTCCTTTGGCTCTCAATTGGGTCATCTTCCCATTCCCAAATAAAAAGAAACCAAAGAGGATGGCAGTACCTCTCATCACTCAGGGCGATCTTGCTCACGTAGTAGATGAGTGATGGGTGACAGATCGCCCGCTTCAGATCCCACCCCCAATACCCACACTCACTTTGGCAGAACTGTTGCAGGGAATTAGTGAAATCTGTGCTGAGATTACCGAATTAAATTGGTCAGATCTTATTCTGGTGGCAATCTGGCTGATGCCCAAAATTTGAATGGCTGTAAAAGCATGAAGAATGAGATATCAGCTGGATCGCCCAACAGTTCCAATTCAATCACTAAACCAGTAGAACAAATATTGGGCACCATCGATGAGGTTTGAAGCCCTCTGATAGTAATTTGGGTGTTGTGCCCAATGTGCTGCTGCTGACCAAATGAACAGTTAAATGACCAAGTGCGGGCGGGTTGGCTGTCCTGAACCTGTTCTCAACCAAGTGGACCTGTCCCTATATGGGATGGCCTTGGGGGATTCCCATCGCCCATCGGGCCAAACACCATCATGCTAACCATCAGAAATGTAGTCAAGCCCTGGTTCAGACATTTGAGGTCAAACTGACAGAGACTCAGCCCACCGCCAAATTTTGCGATGTCATTTCCCAAAGAATAAACGCGCATTCCTGAACAATTCGCCAGTTAGGTCAAATTTGTGTGACCCAACCCCATCCTGTCACTACCTAATTGACCACTATTTAATCAGTTGCATGACACTGAGAAAATTGTTGGTCAATTTTCTTACTTTCCTTTCTAAATAAAATTTTACCTAAAAAACCAAATTTTTTATTTTCTGTTCTGACTGCATCCCAGATGGCATTTCCCTGGTGGCCCATCGCCCCACACTCTGGATGGGCTTTACCAATTCTTTTGGTCACTATGGCTCCCTCCATCACCAATTGGGCCCAGCAAGTTTGACACTTTTGGCTTTACAACCCCACTCTTATGAACTTCCAGCAACAGTACATGGGGATCTTATGGCCCTATGTCCATCAATGAAAAGAAAGAATCCATCTCTTTATTGCCCCCAATGAGATGGCCTCTCAAGCCAAGAATCTCGTCAAAACTATCCCAGTAATCCCACCTCTAGCAGCTAGAACCACTGAGTTGGGAATGGGTTCAGTGTGGTTTGTCTTTGGGATACTCCTCACCCTGTTGTTGCACCACCACTTCGTGGTATCATATTTCCAAGCTCCATATCAAGTCATACGGTCAGCAATGCCTCTGGCATTCTGTCTTGCTTTTTGAGTGCTCATGCATCCTGACTGGCAGGCTGGTATAAACTTCTTCTGCTGTTTTCATGACAATACTGGCTGAGGCCATTAAGCACTCCATAAAGAGCTTCTGGGGGGAAGATGGGAGGGTAGAACCCAGCTTCATGACCATAGTCATGTCAAATGGCAATCAGGTCCAAGTGATTGATATTGGGAGATTTTTGTATGTTAATTTTATTTGGGCAACAGCTGCTGTGGCTTCCTCAGTTGCAAACCCCAAGTCTAAATAGCCCTTAAATAGGCAGAAATCTATAAACAAGCTAAAGTGAATGCTTACATTGCCAACTCCAAAATTTGGTGATCAGCATATGGGAAAAGGCAGCTTTACTTGATTCAAAGACAGAATAATGCAGCCATATGAGGTAATTCAATGGTACTAGCCCAAATAGGCTGAGTTGGGCCAAATGGAGCACCAAGTCCTTAGAAGGGACAAAGCGACCAATAGTGTTGGGAGGGCTGGCTGACTTAACCCTGGCACGTCTGGGTGCTGAGCAGTAAACGCCCAGTGGTACCAGCTACTACCCCAAATGGGGGGAGCAGCTGGCGCAGATGCAGGCATTGCACTCAATAGCTGCTGCATTCTTGTTTTTTTTATTAAATAAAATTTTATTAAACTTCTTAATTTGACTCATATGATTTGTTTTAAATCTTTATTTTAAACTGACTGGCGCAGGAAAGAAAATTTGGTATGTTTTATTGAGGCAAGGGACATTAGGACCCTTCTTGCTGACATAAAAAAAAGCTTTTCAAGCAGAAAATTTTGTTAACCTCTCACTATTTCAGCATAGGATCCCAACTACCCTGACATAACAGAGGGGGAATTGAATTGTGGATCGTGGTCTTGCCCTGCCTTAGCAAGCACAGAGAGTCTTTACAAAGCTGCTAAAAATGGGGTAGGGAATTTTCTGGATGGGGATAAAGATGGAGCAGGTAGAGATTGTCTCCAAGGATACAGTTAATGCCAAAGCTTTGATGTAATCAGCTATTTGTCCTTCTGCAACAACTCAAAATTTAGCAGATTTTTGAAAGCATCTGTTGCTTTATGTGTGACTCTGGCGCTTGGACTATACTGAGATGCAGAAGCAACAGCAATCACTTATTAACTTACTAGCGTTGACAACTCCTCATGACCTGATTTATTTTCAACAATAAATTATCAGGGAAATTGGGGGCAGGAATACCATCAAGTAACTCCTCTGTGGCTTGGGGAACAGCTATATGCAAAGGGATATTTTCAAGTGCGTCAATAGATGCACCAAAAGTTGGTATGTATGTATGTTTTGTTCTAGGCAAGAAGACCAGGGGACCCTTATTGCTGACACAAAAAATAAAATGACAGGTAAAAAAAGCAATAAGCTAAAAGCCCACTTTAACATACTGTTTTATCAATACAGGCACACCTATCCTGACATGTAGAGGGAGAAGATGGTTTTTTAGGGAGGTTTTTTCTAATTGGATTCCAAAAGAAATTTGCTCTTTTTGCCACTAACAGTGCAGTGGGGAAATCCATGGGACGTGGATCAAGGAGATCTAGAGGAGAGTTTTCATGTAGGATGTCAGCAGATAAAAGGGTGGCCACATAATTAGTGATATCCTCTTCCATCTTACATCTATATTCTGTTAGTTTACAAATGACTGCTTCAGCCTTAGAAGTAGATTTTTTTGAAGGATCAAGTTAGGACGCTCTAGCAACCACCAGAACTGCCACACTTGCATTTTGGTGCATTTTTTGGATATTACTATTTACTGACTCCTCAATATCGTTAAGATAATTTAACCTCTGGATTTCCATTTAAAAGGTTTTCAGATTTTTTAGTTAGATAAATTCTTGAAGGGATATCAGTTGGCTTTAATGTAGTATTTGTTGCAATTGAGTGTTGGCATGATTATTGATTTTTTGACTTTGGAAGGTATTGACGGGCCATAAAATTATAAAAGTCTAATTTGAAAAAGCTGGCCAGTGATGTGCAATTAATACGGTTCAAAACTGGACAATCTGACTCATCAACCTCCTCCAAAATGCTTCAGGGATTCATCATCAATGGGAGAAGGTTTCAATAAGTTACTAGTATGGGATTGGCTGGGTTTATTTTTACGTTGAGTGACCAACGTTCATCCATTGGACCTCCTGATTGGCCTCAGCTGAAGAACTTGCTGCCTGCTGTCTTTTTTAGTTTTTTTTTATATGATTTAATTGGCTGAATTGATGAGCCAATTCTCTGCCAATTATGAAAATTGGCAGCTGGCGGAGGTGGCAAAATCAATCCTCACTGAGTGACTGCAACCTACTAAAAATTGCCAGCGGCCCTAGCCACTAGGTCTTCGGGATCAAGTGGCACAATTTGAGGGCATTTTGCCTTTGAATGGTCAAGCTCAAAGAAAACTGGGAACACTGGCCAGCCATTCTTAACTTGAGCCCAAAAGGGTGAGTCAGGGTGGAAGGAATAATGTCATGAGGGGGAATTTGGCAGGTGATTTCTGCATGATGCAGAATGATAATTGCAACTTCCCTTGGTCCTGCGCAGCACTTTGTTCCCTGTGAGACCACAAAATCAATGTTTGGGTTCCCCTTATACTGGCTGAGTCCAGTAATCAGCTCCTCGTAGAGAAGCTGGGGGGAAGATG
The DNA here is from genome assembly GCA_022478985.1 of Massospora cicadina. NCBI lineage: Eukaryota > Fungi > Entomophthoromycota > Entomophthoromycetes > Entomophthorales > Entomophthoraceae > Massospora > Massospora cicadina. The sequence goes on along the minus strand of JAKSZP010016359.1, from coordinate 3,118 downwards.
GGAAGAGAGACCTGCAAACTTTTTTATTATCACTGTCATGTCTGTAGGTAATTGGGCTCAAGTTATTGGAAGTGGGTTATTTTTATATATTATCTTGACTTGAGAAGCAGCTGCTGCAGCTTCCTTGGAAGGGAAGCCCAAGTTAAAATCGCCCTTGAAAGGGCGTAAATCCACAAAAGCTGTGGAATCAAAAGCCTCCATTGACAGCTCCAAAATCTAGTGTCACTGTAAGGGAATAATCAGCCATACTCAATGTGAAGACAAAATTGCACAGCCAAGAGAGGTAATTCAAGATTATTACACAAATAGGCTGCATGTGAGCCAAGTGGAGCGCCAAGTCCTTTGGTGGCACAAAGCATCAGATTGTGTTAGGAGAGCTGGATGAAGCAGCCCTAGTGCATTTAGATTCCAAGTGGTGAAAACTTGACGGCGCTGGCCCACTGCCACATGCAGGAACAAAGATTGGCTCAGATGCAAGCATCACATTTGATGGCTGCTGCATTTTAAATTCAAAATAAACTATAAAATTTTTTAGACTTTTTCAATTGATTCATCCGACTTGATTTAAATTAAATTTAAAACTAATCAGTGCAGAAAAGAAAAGTGTATGTATGTAATTATGTATTTATTTATTTATGTGTGTTTATGTATTTTTGATGAGAGAAATCTCCTCCTAAAAATAAAACAAAAGAAAATAAAAAACTTGGCATAAAGGGGGTGGAAGGCGAGTCAGTAGGGCGTATGGCTATCAACCTGAAGGTTGCAGGTTTGATTCCTGCCCTTTGCACATTGATCGGGGTGCCAGCCAAAGGAAGCTATTGGCGGTTAGTAGGTATAATAACATGAAAACCTTACCCATGACGTAACCAGAAAAATCAGAGTCCCAATCTGGAGGTGAAAAAAACTTTCTATGACAGAGTTGACCCTGCTCAGGTTTCATGTCAATACTTTCTTTCTCTATTTCAGTAATTTCCGTCCCCTGGTTGGCTTGCCTCAATTAAATAAAATAAAATAAAAAACTTGGCATAAATACTTAATATGCTTTTATATTTGTCATAGGAGTTTTTAAATATGTAAATTACTTGGAAAAGTTTGATTTCTGAATAAGATATAAGATTTTGAATGTGGTTGGTATATCATTTGGCTGAGCAATTTGGTACTATTTAGTTGATTTGAAAGGTCAGTAGATATGCAAGTGATTTGGTGGTTAGGTGGTTAATAAAGATATTTGAAGAATTTGATAGTCTCTAGTGAAAATTTTAATTCTCCAGGATGCATGGCAGCTCCCCCTTTTGAGTTGTGCACCACTAGTGCTAAAAAATTAATTTTTCATGCGGCTGGTTCTGATTGATCAAATAATGATTAGGTTTCAGTTTCAGTTATATAAGACAATAGAGCAACAGATGGTGCTTTGTAATATAGACTAAAGAACAATAGGACTGGAGGCTATATTATTCTGTCACTACAATTACATGACATCCTCTTCCTATCATCACCCTAATCAATATAGTAATTGAATAATACATATCACAACAAAAAGTATTAATTGTAAAGAATCTATCAAACTAAACTTGATTTCTAACTATTAACTTAACCATTGTGTAAAAACTAGAATTTCTAATAGCTAACTTTTTTCTGTTAAATTACATGTTTTATAAGGTTAATTCTGATGTTAACTGCAGCTTCACCCAGAATTTCTCTCCTTATTCAACCGCCTAATTAGTAGCTCATTGTAACATTTGGTGATTGTACATGGTATTTCCTAAGGTTGGGACTTGGAAAATATGTCATGAGACAGTTAAAAATTCATTCTAAATGAGACGTAGTTGTTTATTCAATGTATTTTGGTATAAATTAAATTATCAATTATATTTCTTATAGAAAATACTAGAATTTAGGCTCCCAATCCTTATTAGGCTTCCATTTTTGAGCTCAATGGTGCTATTCACAATGAAGTTCAACATTCGTTACTTGAAGCTGACTAAGTCACATGACAATTATAATTTTTATTTAAAAAGGAGCCAAGTCACCGCTTAGGTCCCATCAGCTATAGGATACATCTTATGGTAAGTCCAGCAAAATAGACTCATTGAATTCAAGTACCAAAAATATATAGAATTAATGATGTACCTCTATTATAGTATAAAATAGGGGGTTTTATATGTCCAATTATTATTAAAAATATTAAAGGAAAAAAATTAATAATATCAATAGGGGGTGACATCCAGAAGGGAGGCTATAGGTCAGGTGACTCATTCCAGATAGTATAATGTCTTTGCAATATATTTTTGAAAGGCAAAAGCGTGAGTTAAAAACTCAATCTAGATGATACTAGGTGTCAGTTAGGTGATCATTCAGCAGCTTCTTGTTTCTTACCCTTTTTTGGGTTAAACTTAAACCTCTGCCTCAAGTGACAATTTTTGTTCTTGTTGCCTTACCTTCAGATGATTCATCATTTAGAGGAGGCAGGAATTCATCTTGGGGTATCATGGGCTAAATCTGGTCTGCAAATTTTCTAAAGACATATAGATCTGTGCTGACTACTGATTTCTTCATGAAATTTTATCATATTAATTGATTTAAGTCCCTTCTCAAGTCTAGGTGTCAATTCAGCTGAGGGAGGTGAAAGGTAGATGTTCTTTCCATCATGTCTGATATCAGTATATATGATATCACCCCCTAAAAATAGAGGCAGGTGAGTACCAATGTAAAAATCGGCTATGAACGCAGTTGATCATTACTCCAGTTTCCAAAGACTAGATTGAGTAATTGTCATCACGTTTGTAAGTGATAGCATATGGCTTATCTCAGATGAAGTCTAATTCTCCTCAAGCACTTCTAATCGTGATGATATAATGCTAAGTCCACAATCTCAAAGTTGGGGTAAAGTTTGGTGAGTGGAATTTGCTGCTTGACCCTTCTCTTTAACCATCTTGGCTAGATGCATCATCGCTTCCATCTGAAGTTTTATTATCTTCTAAAATAATTTTTCTTATCTCTTTCTCAGGCCCTTTGGTACTTTCACTGTTAACTTCATGGCTAATTAAGCTGGAACTTCATGCTCTCTTCTGTATATGGTCTTGAATAGAGACAATTTGATGATTTGTTGAAAACTTAT
>JAKSZP010016358.1:0-52960 GCA_022478985.1 Massospora cicadina | reverse complement strand
ATTCCATAATCAGCATGGATTTGGATGAAAAAATAAGCTCTCTGAAATTTGGGTTAGCCCGTTTGAGATTATTGAGAAGATTGGCATGGATGTCTACACAATTAAGGAACCTGCTGGGGGTTGGGTTATCAACTGAGTCCACTCGAAGTTCCTTTGAGCATACAAACAGTAGGAACTTATTGTCCAGTCAAGAAGAGGGTAATGTCACAATTCCAATATGACTGGACAATAAGCCCTAAGTTAATATGGCGGAATGAATGGAATCCGCTGGAATCAAACTGGTACTGATAATTTAAGCGCTTCAAAATGAGTCATTTGGCAAATTGAGAGGATTTATGCCAAGATTTAATACAAATGAGAGTAAGTCAAAAAGGGAAGCAGAATAGAAGAGTATCAAGCTGAGGATGCATCTGGCTGGGGATTCGAGGTATATTGAGTATGATAGAAGATAAAAGGTTTACAGGTTTTTATGAGAAGGAGAGTGCAGATAAAACCTACAATTATGTTATAATAAAAGGTGGAAATAAGGGGTGATAGCTCCATAAATATTTTATTAAGTTTATTATATAGTTGGCAATCTTCATATCATCCGATTTGGTTGCTCAGTGGCTCATACCCTGTGCAAAACCAACTCGGTGGAATCAAGACCCAACGCCAAGAATTAACGAGAAGATAAGGAAAATATGTGATAATTACCGCGCAAGGACTATATCAGCTGACCAGAGTTCCCCAAGGTTTATGTAATGCGCCGGCAACTTTCCAGCATGCTATGGATTCAAAACTGAGTGACTTCAAGTTGTCCTACATGCTAGTATACTTAGACAATATTAACGTCTTTAGCTGAACCTTCACAGATTGCTTGGAGCTTATGTAGAAAATTATTAAGCAGTTGGCAACGCCAAATCTAAAAATTAAGCCTAGAAAATGCATTTTTCTAAAAAAAGAGCTCAGATACTTATGGTTTCTCATAAACTCTAATGGATTAGAACTGCAACCCATGAAAATAGAAACTATCAAATGGATGTCAATCCTAAAAGTGTTCAGGACATTAAAGTCATTTTGAGGATGGTCAGGTACTATTGCCAATTCATCAAATACTTTGCTGGAATTTCCAAGCCTTTATTCCACCTACTAAAATACAAAAAAAAGAATTCATGTGGAATGATGAGGCAAAGTAGTCGTTCAATAAGCTCCAAAAATATCCCATGAGCAGCCCAGTGTTGAAATACCCAAATTTTTGTTGGGAATTTATAATCCAAGCAGATGCCTCATTAACGGCAACTGGAGCCATCCTAAGTCAATTGGATGACAACGGGGACAAACATCCAGTAGCCTACGTGAGCAGAACCCTATCAACAGCTGAAAAATTTATACCGTGATAGAGCAAGAGTGCTTGTTGGTGATACATGCCTTTAAATAATTTTGATTTTTTATATATGGGATACACTTTAAAGTAATAAGTGACTACTCATCTCTGCACTGGCTTCATAATCTGAAGGAACCAGAGTGCCAATTGACATGCTGAGCTTTAAAGATACAAGCATACAATTTTTTGAGATTGTTTACAGGGCTGGAGTAGTGCATCAGAATGCCAATTAATTGTCTCAATTGCTAGTTGTTCATGTGATCTATCATCAAGCTGAAGTGCTATTTCAGAAGATGATCAAAGAAGATATCAGGGATGAACCCCCAGAAATTTGGAATGCCTTTAAAAAGCAATGGAAAAGACTGAATTTAAGAACAACAAATTATACAAGATAATTGAAGGAAATCTAGCTTTATTTCCTAAACCATCATAATGATCAGAAATCATTCAAGCCACTTATAAGGCCATTGGCCATGGTGGCCTAAAGAAGACAGAAGATGATATTCGACAGTATTATTACTGGAAATTGATCAACTAAAATGTTGCAGATTACCTAGACTGGTGTGGAGTGTCAACTTCACAAGCTTCACAAGAACGTTGTGGGGTACAAGCTAGTACGCCCTGGTTTTGCATGGCACATGGTGTCCATAGACGTTATGGGACCATTCAGTGTTGGAACTGGAGGTGTGAAGTACATACTCGTTACAATAGACCATCTAACCTGATGGTTCAAAACAAAAGCCCTTAGTAGAGTGGATGCAATGAGTATGGCGAAGTATATACTTGACCAGGTGATCTATTGGCATGGATGCCCCCAAGTTATCCTTGTGACAATGGTTCAATTTCACTTCATAAGTGATTCCTAAGATAAACGAATTAATGGCAATACAAGGTGTTGTATCTGTCCCCTATTGTCCAGAAAAAATGGGATGGTGGAAAGAGTGAATGAAACTCTAGCCTCAACATTACAAAATTTGGTCATGGGGAAAACTTCTGCTTGGGAGCATATCTGAGTTTGGTCACATTTGCTTATTATATTAGTTACTACTTGGTGATAGAGAAAACACCATTCAAACTTTTATATAAGCGGAAATATTCATTTCACCAATATTGTATTCTGTAGTGAAGCCATCTCCAGGGATGAGTGGCAAACAATATCTATTCTGACTGGCCAATATCCTGATTGAATTACAATCATGGCAAAATGACAATGAAAAGAAGTCTCAACGCAAAGAAAATGGATGACCATAATTGGCCTGCATTGAAAGAATACCACGTGGGAATAGGGCAGCCTATTGCAATACCAATGGGTTTAGGAGGAAAATAAGTTGGACGCCCTATGGATGGGACTGTTCAAAATTATTGCCAAGTCAGAAAATGATGCCTATACAATCATGAATATTTAAGATATAGGGGGTGTGGCATAGTTGAGATGGGCGTCCCACTATTGCCCCTCAAGATGCAGGTTCAAATCCAATCATGGCAGAAATTGCATTTCTGTGCCAAGAGGATATCAATACATGCAGATTTGTGCACCATGCCTTGGTATGACCAAGCAAATTAGTGAAGTTAGATCATGTAATCCTGGCCTATCAGAACATGCAGAAAGGGTTTACCCCCAGTACTTGGGTTATGTCCTCCACTCCTATGTTTTTGCTCCCTACTCCCTATCCCTCCTATCAGTGCAGTATATTTGTCCCAAGATTGGCCCACCTTGAATAAAAAAAGAATATTGAAGATGGTCACATAGTCAATAGAGCCCACATGAAATAATTAAAGTATTGGACCAAAGGGAAAAATAATAATGATGTATATATGAAAAAAAGATAAAAAATATGAACGATGCATAAAAAATATAAAAAATAAAAAGTATATTAAAAATTGATTTTCATTTTTGATGTGTTGAAGCATCAGGCAATATTTCCACCTACTGAGCATGGAGGAAGGGAAAGACAGTGATGGGCATGAGTCCCGAGCTTGGCAAATCAGGACAGGCTGAAACTAGATTTTCTGGAATAGTCCATATTAACAAGTTGTTGAGAACCGTCCTGGGGTTTGTACAGGTTGAATGGCAAGATGCCATTGGGAACCCATCCTGGGGTTTGTACAGGTGGAACAGTTCATCTTTTGGCAATGATGTCGAGATGGAAATGGAATGGCATGATGTCGCAGAAACTGCGTTCAAGGAGAGGTGACAGCAGGTAGCAATAAGGACAGAAAGTTGTCAAGCTGAGCAGAGCATATGGGCGTTGAGTGCGGACAGAGCCAAACTCTGCTGAGGTCATAGAGATATGATATCTGAATGTGAGCACAAATTGAGGTAGCTTCCATCCCTGAGGGTTCTATCTTCCACTGGATAATTTGGTTAAGAGGGGGGATATGTTGGAATTTCAGTTGACCATTTAAACAACTTATTGACTGATTAATTAATTTGATGATTGGTAGTTACAATCATATACCTTGACAATGGTCGCCAACTAAAGATATTTTTGTCAGGAATCATCCCCAACGTTGAGCATGAATTTGATGAGTGAAAACACCTGATATAATAATTATTGCAGTGAACAATTTAATATCTCAGCAAAGGTCTCTGACTAAAGATATTATTGTCAGATTCTGGTTGTTGAACTAAAAAATCTTCAACAACTAACAGATTGGGCCACATACCCTCCAAATGCTCGAGCTAATACTCTAATTCTTAACTTAAATCCTATTGCAACTACAAAGCTCAGGACAATTAAATCAACGTCAATTCAATCTAATTATTCTATCAAAGCTCAGGCCAAATACACTCGCACATTTGGACTGATTGTCACTGCACCAAAACTCAGCAACTAGTACCAACTAATTTGGATCAATATCAAATATTCAACATCAAAAATTATTTGGGATCAACCTGAAGAAAACGTCTACAAATCCCATGAACATATAGATGAAAAAACGTAATCCTTTTCCTGCCCTAGGGTAAATTTCATATGTTAATCCTCATAATTGGCATGATAGCACTTACATATGGATTACCCAGATGAGAGTACCTAATGCAATCAAGAGGGCCAGTTGACATCCCAATTAGGGATTCATTTCTTTCAGCATGTGGCGAAAACAATACTTAAGCTGGTCTTAAGAATAATTTCCCGCCTATGGCAAATTTTGTATAGTGATCCATGTAATTGGCACAATTGCACTTGCACATGGAAGGCCCAAAAGGGAGTACCTAGTACTATCAAGAGAGGCCTGCCGACATCCCAATTAAGGGTGCATCATTTATTTAAATTGATGCTAAAATTTCCCAGAATTCATATTTTGTCAGCAGTATGATGAAACTCATTTTGAGATTATCCTAGGACAATTTTCACGCTCATTGTTGTGATTTTTGTCCCTGAAATCCTCTAAATATGAGAGTAATTTGCCACCAATAAACCTAGCAATAGGTCTCAGTTATATCAGTTAAAGGGCCAATTTGAGGTGGAAAATATCTGTTAGGATTGCATGCCCAAATGTGGCCAGGAGATGCCCTAGAGGTATAAATATCGGTGCCTGGCCTTATGAATAATTATCAAATAATTTAGTCTTAATAAAGGATTTATTTTATTTAATCCTATTCTTGTTTTCAATTGTCAGAATTTGAGATAATAATTAAATCAAATCCCCCCTTCTGAATTTGGCCATACCATATTGATCATTGAACCTAACTGAGTTAAATCAATTTCAAGATCCTCCTCCCCTATTCCTGAGTCACGTGGGGTGGCATTTCCACCCATTTGGTCAGGTGAGCAACACCCCCCATTGAGGATACCCATGAGGAGGCCATTCTAGAAGGTCAGTAAAGATCCTGAATGGATGAGGCCCCAACAATCCTGAAGACACCAAGTTACAACACACCCTATAGTTATCAAATCCTTCTAATCCTAATAAAAAATCTAGTAACTTACCCAGCTTTACGCTTCCTTCTTGACCTTTTCTGCAAATTGGCAGCTTTGAGCCACCTTCAGACCTCGGCGCCAGTCCAAAGAACTGTAGCTCTGACATCAATACTAAGTCTCTTTTGGAGTGTGTTGGCAAGCTGGATCCTCAGAATCCACAGCTTGTAGCTGTGCCTTCCTAAATGAAGTTCCTGATTACAAATGGAAAATTGTGCGTAATATTGACCAGAAGAGCCAGGGTTATTTGAACACGCCAGTGAGTTTTTAAACGGTCTAATTAACATAAGCCACAGGCGAATTCAAGGATCATTTGGCCAAACTTCAGCCCATTTAAGCGTGCAGGATTATATTTATCAAGCGAGCAATCCTCAGAACTAAACAATTATCATTAGGAATCATCCCCAACAATATTGATCAAGAATTTGATTTAAGAGAACACCTGATAGTCGAATTATGAGAATTGTTCATCTAAACAGATGGGGAGTCACTGGAAACTACCTAAGTGTTCTAACGCTGTGGTAAATGGTAGTAATGTCATCAGCCAACACAATTGGTTTCAAGTTCCTAAAAAACATTAAATTGGTAACAAAACAGCTGAGGATTATGATACCCAAGAAAAAAAAACAAAAAAACCAACGAGATTCAGTGCCTAGAACTTGAGGGTCATTTCAGCATAGGAGAGCAAACTAATTTCCAGTAGAGAGCTGAAAAGTTTTGTGCCAACTTTATTATAAACCCCCCCCCAAAAAAAATTCCCTAATAAAATTAGCTTTTACCTTGATAATAGCTTAGTTGTTTTACATTGTTGTATAACTTACCATTGGGATAAGAGTGCAATGATCAGATATCCTTAGGTTGTTGCTATCAAGTCTCCACTTGGCTCTGCAAAAAGAGAATAGGGAAAGTGTTCCTTATTTTTTTATTTAACCGAGGTAAGCTGACCAGGGGACAGGCATTACTGAAAGAAAGAAATGACATGAAACCTGAACAGGGTCAACTCCATCGAAGAAAGTTTTTCACCTCCAGATCGGGACTCAGATTTTTCTGGTTACATCATGGGTAAGGTTTTCGTGTTATTAGACCTACTAAACGCCAATAGCTTCCTTTGGCTGGCACCTCAATTGATGTGCGAAGGGCGGGAATCAAACCTGCAATATTCAGGTTGGTAGCCATACGCCCTTACCAACTCACCTTCCACCCCCCAAAAGTGTTCCTTACTAATACCAAAATATTTTCAAGACAAAGATGCACTTGTCTAGCGTTGGACTTTTCACTCAACATGGCTTTTGGGCAATCAACCATAATAGTCTTCATACTATTATTGCCCCAGTTTATATATATTCATACAATTAATGAAAGTGGTCAAGGATCTGTGCAGTTGAAATAAGGGCGCAGAAGCAAGCTCCCATCTAGCAGCCCGGATTTTAACATAGGCTTTGGGCCTAAAAATCCTGTTGAGGAGGTCATTATATGCCCTGTGACCACCAAAATGATTTGACAGCCAGTCATTATGAAATCAGAGGACAATTAAGTTTAATTACTGGTACAGGTGACTATGAACATGACGTTGTAGATGATGCCTCAGAGGAACCTCTTTTATGCCCTTAGGTTCAACTACTAATGATGACAGAAATTCAAAAAACCTATCCAAAGAGAGTTTCCCCTTTTGCACAAGTGTAGAAATTTGAATATTACCAAATATGGGAAGAAAATAAATTGGAAAACTCTATATATAAAGACTACAAATGTACTCATGCAGCCAAAAGTGACACAAGGAGTCACAAGAACAATAGGAGCATTCAGAGCACCATACACATCTATAAGCAGGTAGAGCTCCATAAAGTTTAATAAAGGAGTCAAGATAATTATAGAGGACAAAAGAATTAAATGCCGATTTTAAAACCAAGTATAAATGTATAATCGCATTATAAGAAAAACTTGAGTTGATATACCAAGTCTTACATCAAACACCCTGAATCCCTAGACACTATAGATACTTTCTATGTTTATGTCAATAAAGTAAAATCTTTCACAGTATCTGGCTTTACTGTTGTCATTCTTTAATGTAGCTGTTAACATCAAAAGTATATTTTATTATTATAAAAATAGAATTAATTTTCCTGTTGTCAGAAGAAGTTGAGAGAGTTCTATTGCACTCTGGAGTAGCCCAAGTTTGTACAACACCAAGTCCTTGACAGAGTAACATTATTAGAACCATGAAAAACTCTAGTTAAAGAAGAATAATATCCTCCAAATTGATAAGCGGCGCACCCTGTGAATAAAAAATTATTTATTGAAAGTGGCTCAACCCCAAAATATCAGCTTCTTTGGAAAACGGACCACTTTGACAATAACTGATTTTCACACAGGGACACCACTGAGCAATTAAAGAGAGTTCTAATATGATACTTTCAGAATTTTAGCCAAAACTGAAACTTTGATCACCTCTGGTAGCGGGATCTAAACCTGATCAAAAGGATTGCTTAATACTGTTGTTAGGGATCATCCCTGATTTAAAGAAACAAAATCTCTTGATGTCAGAGTCCAAACTCAATCCAAAAATCAAATTTTGCTACTTCAAAAAAGTAATAAGATTTTGCAGAAAACCCAAGTATCAAATTAGTATAGATCTTGGCATAGAACTGCAACACAACTTTCCCAAAAATTTAATGCCTCATTTCCTTTAAAATAATGATCTCAGAAAATAAACAGGATTATGTTCTTTTTGCAATATTTTTAGTTTGCCACTATAATATAGAAAACTTCAAAAATATCTGCCAACTAAGAAGCCTTTACCTTTAAAATGGTAAGTCAGTTTTATTTTAATGAAAATTATTACGTCAGGGGCTTTGTTTGCCCTGAACTTTTCTTGTTTGTTTGGATTTATCCCCAATGTCCCAAAAAAACTGTTTCTCCCTGCCAGGTCTATATGAGTCCCTGAAAACCTTGACAACTTTAATAAGTCATAGTGACTCAGCATCAGATACTTATTACTACCATGAAAACGCCCACTTAAGTGATTGAGCAGTTAATGAGAATATAGAAGAACCTGTTGCATCTCATAAATTTTTATTACCCGCTTCTATGGAGGTGAACTTCCCCACTCATTTGATAGGGCAGTACCAATTACAAGTCTTGAACTTAATTTAAGTCCTCCAACTCCTCCTCACTGGGGCCTTTATACCTGCTGGAAGTGCAAATAGAAGATAAGCATTCTCTGTACTGACCTCTATGATGGGCTCATTCTTTAGTCTAACTCCTGACATTGAACAGGTCAGAAAGGGCATTTTGAGCGCTACATGAACCATTTGTCCATTCACCCTGTATTATCTGTTGCAAATAACCAAATTTCATTACCAGTAAAACTCTGGCATCTTACTATTGAAAATCCTGCATACTCAGCTCCTACAGATTACCTTTATGCTATCCTCTTTAGCAGTAAAAACTGAAGTTCCAGTTTGGAGAATTTTAAACTCAACAATATGCAAACATTGCTCAATAGTCTCAATGAATGATTGTTAGATTTGTCTATTCAAACTATCCAACTACTTTAGAAAGCTGAAAACATCCTTATCAATCAGATTGGGGATAGAACTATGGAAATACAAACATAAAATGACAACTTGAGAGCCTTATGAAAAAACCTCCTTTATAATGGGGAGAAAGTTTTGATACTTAAGATACCCAGGAAAACACTCATTTCTCTGGACCTCCAGGGATATCAGATGAGACTGGTCCTCTTGGAAGCCCTGGACTGCTTGGGCCACCCAGGACACCTTAAACTTGTAAGCACCTGGTCACGCTAAAATTCCATGTCAACCTGGATCCATTGTGCCTCCTGGGCTTAGTAATGGTTTAGATTTTGGAGGACATATTTTTCTCCTTATTACGATAGATACAATACCTTGATATCTAATTAGGATGTGTAGCTCAGGGTTTTGAACTAACTTATGATGGAGTGCCTCTACAAGCTGAAGTTTTACTAGGCGCCCACCATGGTCAGCTCAAAACTTTAGCTACACTGCCCTCCTCATTAAGGAGGTTAAAACAGCAAATTTTCGAAACTGAACAGCACCAACTTAAACTTTTGTGGCACATTTGCCAATCTAAAGAAAGAAGTACAACAGTTGTACCAGCTTTTTGCCACTAAAACGGCCTTCTATTCTGCACACAAACGAATCAATTTATTTAGTAATGACGTGAAAAATTTGAATAGCCAAGTATATGCCCTTCATACTAAGAGTAGTCCTGAGATACTGCTTCCTCCTTAGCTGGCAGTGCACCTCTGGTATCTGTTCATGTTTTCCACTCACCAGCCCCTCTGTGGAACTCATACAAGCCCTCCTTTAAGTAAGGATATGTAAAAGGAGAAGGTGGTGTTTTCTTCTTCTTGTACTGCTATAATATCGTAATGGAGGAAGCTACTGAATACTAATGGTTTAAACGCCTAACTAACTGCCTCATTTAAGTAGTGAAGGATATAATGGTACACCATATAATGACCTGTAACATTTGGAATTATGCAAATGCTGTTCTTCTCTAGTAATTTAGGAGTGATCTAACTCTAAGCAACCAAAAACATTCGTTAAAAGGGATAAGTTTCAACTAGGGAGAATACTTTAATAAGGTTTCCCAAAATTTTTGCTTTAATGCCCAGATTTGGTTGTGGGACATTGTCTCACCTTATATGATGCCAATAATGCTTTTTTATTGGCATTAAAAACCATGCCCAACATACAGCTATACCTTAAGGTGGTTAAGCCCAACCTTACATCACCCTTGCATATTAAGGAAACACAAATGGGAATTCTGATCTGTTTAAGACTGCTGGGCCTCCTCATCCTGACCCAAGCCTCAGCACCAAATTTTAGCAATAACGCCTCCTGGCTCTCTTATCCCCAACCTTTACTGCAAATATTGTAAGTGTACCAACCACAATGTGGACAAATGCTGCCGACTTCCCTAGAATAATGTAGCAAAAGATCAGTCAGCTTATGGCAAGATGATCCTTTTGTTGACAAGACCCAATTACCTAAAATTTCCAGTTCTATTCCTAGTACTTTCAGATGTTACATATCAGCCAACCCAGCCAAAGTCACCGTATCTCCTGTATTTGAGGTAATAAAAGCCTTAAGCTTTCTTATTCTTAATTTGTCAATTACCAAAGTGAATACTTATAATAAGCTTTGCTATTGAGAGCCAGGCCTTAATTGATAAAACCTAAAACAAGTTGAAAAACCTTGAGCCTGATCTAGATAAAAACCTCCGCTAGTCTCGCTGCAAGTATCTACTGACTGTTCTAACCGTTAGTTCTCAGTTTGGTCCTTGGTTGTATGGCTGGAAGTAATAGTCCATATAATTTATAGTTTTTGTTATAATAGATACTTGATCCATATTTTACATTATAAACTCATGACTTATACTATAAATAAAAAGGGCTCCTGAATTAATCCACAAGCCTGAATATATAACAGCGGGGACTTAGGCCAGTAAAGCTAATAAAGCATACTCTACCTTACCACTAAGATTTGGAACACTTTTGATTACTGCCCTGTTATTGCCTTAGAAAAATAGTTGAAAATTGCTCATTGGAAAACATTAATGCGATAATTTAACTGTATAAACCATGAAAACAATACATTTCTCTTATAAGATATTAATATCACTAGTATATAAAATTCTATCTAAAACTAAAGAGGCCCTAAAGAAGCGTGCATGCCTCAATGAGTATCTCACATCTATTCGTTGGGTAGTGTACTAAGATTTGGAGCTTAAAACTAAGTGCCCCCAGGCGGTGGATGCCACGGATGGAATACCTCTCTATGACCTCCATTTCTTAGTGTACCGCCTGTTTCACAAGTAGCGATGAAAAACCAAGTCAAAATTCGTATTCCTCATACTCATGTTTTAAAATTGTATGGAAACCCTAATACCTCCTACCAAGGAATCCTCAACCTTCCCTGGGATCTTGGATCATGCCCATAAAAAATTTATCTTCATTTTTGACGGACATTTGCCCTCACAGCTGAAAAATAAGATTGTTTTGGGTCAAATTTAGCCAAAAAAGGGGAAATGTCGGCCATTTGCAATTTTTTGTGTTACTAAAAGTGATTTTAATAATGATAAAAATGATGATATTGAGGATATCGTCCAAAAGACCCTGACCAATTCTCAGTAGAACCCAGTTAATTGGGGTAACACCATTTCTAAACTTGCACAGGCAATAAATGTAAAATTGAACGGTCAGAATACTCTGACTACACAACAGACCTTGGGGCAACTATTTGAAGGCACTCCCCCCCCAAAACCAAGTCCTTCAATGCACCTACGTGGGGACCCCCCTTTTATGGGCTTGGTGGGGGTCCCCCAAGGTAAAATAGATTTCTTGAAAGGGGATTGGCTAAAGTTCATAAAATTGTTACCTCATGAATGTTTTGGCCAATAATAATTCCCCTTCCATAGTTCCACTAACATGAAGCAAGTATCCTGAGTTTTGATACGCTATTCCCCATATTTTCTAATTCAGACTAGGCTAAGCTATTACAAACATATTCTTCAAATTCCTCTCAACACTCAAAATACTTTAAATACTGAATGGTCAGACTTCAAGGTGGGTCGTTTTTTCCTTTTATTGTACTCTTAATAAAATTTATAAAAAACCCAGTTTTATTAGAGCTTTATATTTAAATTTATTTACAAACCTTTGTGGAAACCAGCAGGTGTAAAGCACTAGTGAGCGAGAATTGGCTGGTTTCCTACAAAATGGTGCCCACTAAAGGGAATCCCTGTATAACCAAAATAGTTGCTCTTGAGAAGCAACTTGCCAGCGCCCTATCCCATCTTGAAGAGCTGGAGCAGCGCCATTTAAAACTCCCTCTAAAAGACAAATACACCCCTGTAGAAGGGAGTATTGCTTCCTTTTTATATGTATACGAATCTATTATGCATGGCACCATCAAGAAGCAGAAAATTTGACACATCCTTCCCTGCTTAAGTCGTCTAGCACAAGAGTTGATATTTCCTTACCTGGACCCTTCATAAACTTGGGAAGAGGTGAAAAAAGCTCATTTGATTGGTTTTGGATCAAAGCAGGGTCTATACAGGGAAAAACAGGTCTTTATGCGCCTTAGTATGTATTAAGGTGAATCGCCTATTGCTTTTGAAAACAATTTTACCTCTCTGCGCAAAGGTTATCCACCTATAACATAGTCACCCTTGATGATGGTATTATTGCCCTGTTATCTGGGTTAGCTTCTCAGCCCTCCATAGCTAGAGATATAATCTCAGTGAAACGCTACTTTAAAAATACCTGTAGCATCAAATAGGCTTTGCTAGATGTGGCTAAATTTCATTTGTATGCCTCCACAAATGAAGCTGAAGTGAAAACTTCAATTCTAACCATTGAGGAGCGTCCGCCTGTTAAACAGTTGGGCGTGAGCTCACCTGTGTCTATCCTCTCTGCAAAACCTGTTTCATCAGTGCGACTTAAAAAGGATATCACTCCTTCCTATGAATCAAAGACCTGTAAGGTAGTAAGAACCATACACACACAATCTCACAAAAGCCACTGTGCCTTCCCCTCCAGCTAAGCTGGAAAATGCGGTCCCTAAGGCTACCCAATCTTCTGTGGCCGTCTCCCCTACCTCCATTGCAGCCTTGCCCGTTGTTGAAAATACCCTTGGGGAGGAATATGAGGAGGTTTCCAATGACGTTGGTTACTACATATTGGGGGCCCCTGTGGAAATAGAAGTGCCTGATCATTTGAACGCTAGAGGAGTAGACGATACCACCATACCTGAGGAAACGTACCTCAGCCAAATACTAGGGTGTCCAACTGTTATTGACACTGCCAAAGATGGTGGCCAGTTCTTAGCTGGATTGATACGCCCTCTTCAGCGGGTTTATACCATAAAATCCATCATGGATAAATATCCTTAGACTGCTAAAAAGCTAACCTCAACCTTCCGGCTCAAGGAGCTCTTAGCTTTGTCACCTAACTTTGGAGGAACACTCACTAAGGTTGAAGTGGACATTCAAAAGGTCCGACTACTGGCCATCCTAGACACTGGCTTCTCAGTTAACGTGATCTCCACTAAGCTTATCAGGAAGATAAAGCTAGCGTCTGACTTGGAGTACACGCAAGAATTTTTTACTGCTGGCCCAAATAATACCCGTTCTATTGGGGCATACTCTTCTCTTCCCATTATAATTTGATAGCTTATTTTATCAGCCACTGCTGTGGCTTTGGGCAACAATCCATATGATATGCTCATCAGCACCCAATTTGTAATTGAATATGAGGGAATAATCAACATGAAGCAAGTTTTCTTTCGTTGCTCAACTATGAAGTCCCTTTAATTTTCTCAATAAAGAACCCAGCAAGCACGAATACTCTTGCCCGGTCAAATACCCCTTTTCATCTTTGAAATTGCTTATTCTACTTCTGGGCGCAACACAAAGAAATTTCCAGATTCAGTGGAAGCTTGGGATGGTATTCCTTTCTATGCTGCTGATGAGGTCTTGATTAAGCCTGGTGAACAAAGAGTGATTGACACTAAGATCACACTTCAAATCCCACACTATTGCTTGTTGCACCTCGTAAGCATTGAGGGCGTTAGTCCCTTGAAGCCTCGTGTATTGCCTGAGATACTAGACCCAGCCTACCAGAGGCCTACTACAATTTTACTGAAAAACTCACCTGCAAAGACATGGTTATACAAAAACACCAGAAATATGCAGAGGCTTCCTACTACCAGTGGATGACATTGAACATATATATTCCATTGGCTCTATGGTGGATTTGGGCTTACCATGGACAACATGGTGTGTACCCTGACAAGGTTCATGTTTTGGATAAGCTAACCCCAAAGGAGTTGGAAAAAGTCCTTACCTTGCTCAACGAATATAGTGACATATTCTCCAAATTGGATACTGACTATGGCTACATGAAGGGCTGGTGCCACTCCATTGATGTGGGAGATGACCGCCCTATTAGGTCCAAACCTTATCGTAAATTAAAGGTGAAGGAACAGAAAATGAGGACGGAGCTCCAGCAGTTGTTAGACGCGGGGTCACCTGTTCCCTCAAAAAGCCCTTGTTCTTCACCCCTATTGCTAATTAAACTAGAAAAACGGAGGTCATTTGATAGTCATGGACTAATGAAAGTTAAAAAACCTTATAAAGAAGGATAGTTATCCGATCCATTGCATTGATGACACCCTGGACCAACTCTCTGGCTCTAACTTCTTCTACGCCATGGACTTGGCCAGTGGCTATTGGCAAATGGACCTTTCTCCTCATTATCAGGAGAAATGCGCTCTTATTTGTAGTGAAGGTCTCTTCCAACCCACACGATTACCCCAAGGGTTGTGCAACGCACCTGCCTCTTTTCAGCGTGTGATAGATCACATATTGCAGGACCTCAGGTTAACTTGTGTCATCATATATCTTGATGACATCACGGTGCTTTTAAAAACCTTCAATGAACATCTTGATGTTTTGAAGGAGGTGTATTAACGGTTATGTAAGTCAAATATTAAGTTGAAGCCCTTAAAATGTACCTTCTTCCAAGGAAAATTGGATTTACTTGGCCACTCCATTTCTTAAGAGGGAATTCAACCCATTCAAGACAAAGTCGAAGCCATCTCAAAAATGCCACACCCTAAAAATCTATGGGATAATCAAGTATTTCTAGGGATGATAGGGTATTACCATCAGTTCATCCCTAAGTTCGCACAACTCAGTGAGCCCCTTGTATGGCTATTAACTAATAATACCCCTTTTTATTGAGGTGCTGAACAAAAGGCCGCTTTTGAGATGATGAAGCAACTACTACAACAAAGTCCTATCCTACAGAATCCAGTTTTTAATAAACCGTTTATCTTGTTTACTGACGCTTCAGACTACGCCATTGGGGCTATTTTAGCTCAATTGGGTGAAAACGGTGTTGATCATCCAGTATCTTATTTCAATAAGATGCTTTCGAAAAGCAGAACGCAACTAAAATGTAACAGAGAAGGAGTGCCTTGCTGTTTTGTTAGCTCAAAATACTATTGTACTTTTCTATATGGGACCACCTTCATTGTAGTTATGGATCACGCTTCTTTAAAGTGGTTACAGAATATGAAGGATCCTACTGGCCAGTTAGCTCGCTGGGTTCTCAAGCTCCAGCATTATAATATGAAGATTGAACAACGTTCTGGGACTCGTCACATAATGTTGATGGGTTGACTCAACTGCCAGCCCTTCATTTGGATAATTGTCATGGTTGGATGACTTAATAGTGGGAACTGATGCTAAAGATAAGGCTGGGTGACAGGAGGCCCAGAAGGTGAAACTCAGGCTCTTCCTGACCTGAAACACACCTTAGATCAACGCTGGGTGCAAGCCAAGCATGCCCAGGTTGATACTAATGGGGTGCAAAACGCCCAGCCTCTTATCTCAGCCCAGGCACTGAAATGAACGATTTACATTACAAACGAAGACAGTTCAATTCGGTTAATTGGAGATTAAGGGTTCAAATCCCGTTCAAGTTATGAAATTTTAAGTTCAGGTAAAATATGGCTTCAATCAATTACTCGAGTGAAGGCACTTTTGGTGTATTTTACAAAAATGGACAGAAGCATCTGTTTATTGGAGCATCAAGTCTTGGGCGCACTTCTGCAGAGCCTGAATTTCCCTGGCCCACTTTAAATATGTTTTTTGCAACCAACATTCCTCTTTGGTCGACTTTTTTAAATAAATTTACCCATTATTTTTACGTTTTACTCATGGTCCCTTGGGCGAACTTGGTGGCGGACCTCTTCAGGGAGGTCTCCAACTATGTGGGCCACTACCTTTTATTGCAATTTACCAAAATCTCAGGGGCTCCCTTGGGCCGCCCAGGACCCCTCCAGATCGAGGCACCCAAGCCCCCTGACGCCAAGTTACACTTGATTATGGACTCCCCTCTGGGGTCCACTCAAGCGGTTATGTTCCTCACTTACCTGGTGCTATATGTTGCGATCTACACCCTTGCCTGGGGTACCTTTTGCACAGGCACCATTCGAGGTGTCTTCTCTCCCTTTTTCTTAATGGCTAGTCCTTTAGCAATGTGGGTTTGCAGCCCACATCACCTTGCTGGGAACAAGAGAGTTACAGACACTCTCTTGACAATAATAGTGAGGCGGAGAGGTTACATGACCTCTTAATGACCACAGATGAATGTGAGGATGAGGATGATCCTGTTCAGAAAATGTTAACGTGGCACTCCCATAACACCAAAGTAGAGAACGGGAAGTTGTATAAGCATTTGGGGACAAGATGACTACCTTACCTTTAGCCCTCAGAACGTGTACCTGCTATACTAGAAGCTCATTCCAACCTAGGTCATGGAGGGGCAAAGAAAACTTATGAGTGGATTAAAGATCGGTTTTATTGGGTTGGTATGATAAAATATATTGTTGACGTCTTGGAAGACTGCCTTACGTGTAAGAAGCAATCCAGTTTAAGACTAGATACCAGTATCAACCAACTACCCATCAACAACCATTCCACACCATCAGTTTGGATGTAGTAGGTCCACTTCCTCAGTCTACTAGTGCAAACAGATTTATCCTAATAGCTCCTGACCACTTCACTAAGTGGGTGGAAGCCGCGGCTCTTACTGTTTAAACAGCCAAGGCCACCGCCACCTTTTTACATCAACACATTTTCACACGTCATGGCTGCCCCAAGTACTACTCTGCATTAATTGTAAAAACTTCACTTCAAGATAGTCAAAATCCTGGCCACATCTATGGGAGCGAACAGCTTTTCTTGGCTCCATATAACCCCTCCACCAATGAGACTGTGGAAAGAGGTAATGGAACCTTGTTTTCATTTTTGAAAAATGGCCTCTTCTGATCCTCTTCACTGGGATCAATATCTACCCAGTGCTCTTATGGCTTACCAGATTAGCTATCACCAGATTCTAAAAATGTATCCATTCCGTGTCTTGTATGGGCGGAAACCAGTCATATTGACCTCTTAGCTAAAGATGTATTCTCTTCTAGAGCTGAGGAACCTGATAAAGTCATGCGAAGATTGGCTCAGCTCATAATCCAACTCCAATATGAAATTATAAACAATTTAGTTAAAACAGTGACAAAAGAAGGGCATTCTGCCAATGAGCTCTGCACCCCTAACCTACATTCCAAGTGTCTGACATGGTATTGTACTACCATAATAGCATCACTCCTAGGAGCAGTAAGCTTGGATCAATTTGTGAGGGCCCCTTCACCATTACTTACAAGAGAGGAAATGAGTACTCCATCAAATCTCTAGCTAAAGGTATTATCATTAATCACGTATATTGCCATTTCCTACGCTCCTATTCTCCCCCCAACATTATTGAGGGGGGTGATGTCGGACATTTGCCCTCACAGCTGCAAAAGAAGAATGTTTTAGGTTACATTCAGCCAAAAATGGGAAATGTCAGTCATTTGAAATTTTGCAATGTTACCAAGAGCGATTTTAATAATTTTAAACAATGATATTGAGGATATTGGCCAAATGACCCTGGCCAATTCTCAGTAGAACTCAGTTAATTGGGGTAACACCATTTTGAAACCTGCACGGGCAATATACATAAAATTGAACAGTCAGATTACTCTGATCACATGATGGACCTTAGGGTGACCATTGGAAGGTACTCCCCCATCCACAACCAAGTCCTTCAATGCACTTACGTGGGGACCCCCACTTTTATAGGCCTGGTGGGGGTCCCCCAAGGTGAAATAAATTTCTTGAATGGGGTGTCAGATTATGGTGGTTGACTCAAAACAAACCCTTTTACAACCATCAGATTGGGCAGATTATCCTCCCAATGCTCGAGCTAATACCCTAATTCTCACCTCAAATCCTATTGCAACTACATGGCTCAGGATGAATATCTCAACTTCAATTCAAATCAAGTACTTTATTCAAATGCTTAGCTGAATATGCTCGCACATTATAGCTGATTATTATTGCATCAAATCTCAGCAATTGGTCCTGATTACCGGGAACAATATCAAACATTTATTATACAAAATTAATTGGGACTGACCCAAAGTAAACTTTAAAGTCCCATGGACAATCAGACAAATGATAAAATAATCAATTTCCCGCCCTAGGGCGAAATTTATATGTCAATCTGCATGATTGGCATGATAGCACTTGTACATGGGCTTCCCAAAAGGGAGATACTAGTGCTATTGAGAGAGAGGCCTGCTGACGCCACAATTAGGGTATATCATCTACTTTAGTTGATGCAATCCTTTCACAGAAGGTGTATTTTGCCAGAAGTATGACGAAACTCAAATTAAGAAATCTAGGATAATTTTGCATGTTTTTATCACATTTTTGTCCCTGAAAATACTCCCAATTTTGAGAGTATTTTGCCAATAAAAACCAAAGAATAGGTCTCAGTCATATCAGTTTAAGGGCTGAATTGAGGTGGTAAAATAATTGTTGAAACTTTGTGCTCAAATGTGGCCAGGAGATGCCCTAGAGGTATAAATACCGGCGCTTGGCCTAGTGGCTGGTTATTTAATAGTTATATCTGATAAAAGATATATTTATTTTATCACTTTTCTAGTCTTACCTGAATCCTAACTTTGGAGAAGTGTCAAAAAGCTGGAAGCATCAAATCCACATCTTGTACCAAAATCTGCCTCAGAAGAAGTTCCTGATTATATTAAGAAAACTATGCCCAAAATCAACTAGAAGAGTCGGGGCTATTTTAATCTGCTTAGTGAGTTTCCAAACAGTCTAAATACCATAAGCCATTGGCAAAATTGAGGATCTATTAAAGGTCCTTTGTCCCAATTAGGCATGCAGTATAATAATTATCAAGTGTGCAATCCTCGGAACTTCACAACTGGTGCACACTCAAAACTGGTGACACTCTCCAAAATATTCAAATACCCAATTCCTGGAAGATTTGGCCAGATGAGTAAATGACAATGAGATGGAACTAAGCGACAAGGAAACCTTGGACTATTTTACCAGCTTCCAAGGCTCCAAAGTTGGTACCTCCTACTCCCAAAATCTTATCACAGTGGGGGAGCTCATGCAACAAAACCAGTTGTCTTAAATAGGGATGAGGATGATGCCTTGAACAACAAGGAATTTGAAAAAAATTGGACGGTTGTTTCAAGATTGCAGGCCAAGAATACTGAAATTACTCAGGAGATTTGGGAACTCAGAATGTAATTATCAACTGCACATTCTCGAGTAGATAGTATGGCCAAAGACATTAAAAGCACAACGTCCAAATAAGATTTATTTTAAGAAAATCATGACAACCTCAAAAAACAAAGCTGCTAATGCTCACCCAGATTTGACAAAAGAGAAATAAGAAAAAGCTCTGCCCATTCGGCCAAAAACAGTTTGCAAAAACAACTAAGGGCCCCCTTGGGTTGGGACCATCTAGTACTAAAAAACAACTAAGGGCCAACTTCAGACATCAGAATCCAGTAGTTCAGAGCAATATCATGAAACTGAATCATCATAAATTAACACTTATGTAGAAACTGATATTTCAAACATCCTTTTTATGCTTAGAATTTTGGAAGCAATCCCAACTCCAGATACTCTCCAATGGGGAAGAGGGCTGATTATGAGCGATGATACACCAAGATGTTCAAGGAGAAGTACAACCCCTATGCCTGAAACAGGGCAAGATGACTTCAATCCACTGAACTTACCAAAGTTTGATAAGTATGGGAACGTTCACTCTTTCCTCAAACTATTTAAAAAGGCAATGAGGGGAGCATTAGATCATGCAAAAGGATCAGCCCTGATCAACTTGCTCGATGCCCATAGCTGTGACCTTATTATGCCCTATTTGGGCGACGATTGGTCCTATATGGATGCCAAGATCACAGTAACAAAACATTTTAAAGGTCCTGAGAAATTAGAAACCCAAAAAGAGAGCTTAAAATATTGAATTCAAACAGAATGAGACTATTAAGGACTTTGCAGACAGATTTTTCCATGAGGCACAAGTTCTGTGTGGGTGCAATGCAATAGATAAGTTTGACGCTAATATTGCAATGGAACACACAGTTGTGCCCTTCCGTGAACTGCACAGTGTCATGATACCTGAATTTAAAGGAAGCTTGGAAATTCAAGAGCTTACCAATTACTTGAGAAGCTTTTCCTATAATTTCGATAACCCTAATCGGGCCAAGGATCAGAAAAAACCCCTATTTTTGGGCCCAAAAAGAAACACTATGTCTTACCTAAGGGAAAAAATTTCTGAACTACAAACCAAAAATTCGAGCAAAAGCAGCAAAAAAAGCCAATTACATGCCACTACTGTGGTCAAAAGGGGCACTTTGCTAGCAAACGCTACAGATGGTTCAACAAAAAGCCTGGGTCAACGTTGCTCTAGAAATCAACAGCGACAGTGAGGCGCGAAAAGAGAAGGAGGAGTAGAGGCGGAATGCTCTAACTCCTCCGACGTTCAAACCATTCCACCTGAACCTGGTGAGCTCTTTAGGACTGAAGATGTTGCTGAAATTAATATCCACCATATTGTGGCTATTGATGTCATGATGGTCACTACTTAGGCCACAGAAAAAGCAACTATACCCTTGAGAATTACCAAAGAAGCCCAAGAAGAGGTATTAAAACTTTATGCAAAGCAGATTATTGATCAGGATTTAGACCTCTAACCCAGATGTTCAACTGACCTACCTAAGCTTAACAACGTTCAAGTAGCTATTACCATGAAGACTTTAGCAGATAACTTTCCAGATACCTGCTCAAGCCTGAAATCACACCTGGAATTGGGCAGCAATCAAAGCATTCATACAATATTTACTCTGAAAACTACTCTGAATGCACTTATGTGAACATAGCAGTAAAAAAGGTGCAAGTTCAGGCCATCATCAATAGTGGTTTTTTATCAATATATTCAGTACAAAGTTGATTGAAAAGCTGAAAATTGCGCCCAATGTTGCTCACTGTCAGGAATATAGTACATATGGAACGCATACAACTAAATCGCTGGGTGCATACAGTACCCTACCTCTCAGATTCGAAACTATTGTATTAACAACACCTGTTATAGTATTGCCAAATACAAACTATGATATCCTAATTGTGACTGATTTCTTAAGAAGATATGGACTTGTTACCAATCATAAGGATGATACTCTCACCATTCTTGGCCAGGCTATTCCACTCTACTATAGCCAGGATAGGGCAGTTGAGAAAAAGAAACCCAACCTATTCATAAATCTGGCTTACAAAGATGAAGTCATCCTGATTGAGTATGTCAAAGCGCAGTCAAAGATAAAAGCACTACTCACTCAGATCGATGAGTCAAATGGAATCTTACTTCAATCAAATAAGAGCATCACTATACCATCTGGAGATCAAGCAATCATCCCAACGGGACTAACAATCAATATTCTAAAAGGACTTTATGGTGAAGTCTATCAACCATGGTCTATCTTGATTCAAACTAAACATTACCCCTGGTATTATCATTCCAGGCCACAGAGAAATACATATCTTATGTGCAAACCTGCAAAATTGGCCCATCTCCATCAAGCGACATCAAACAATTGCATCTCTACATCTGATCTCTACCTAAGAAATTCACTCATTCCATGTGTTTGGAACTTTTGTCAAAATAGGGCTCCCCAATAAGGACCTACTTAGCATAAATAATGTCATTCCTATGGCTTATTTAAGCAAACTAACCAACTCAGAGAAGAACCAAGCTCAAGAGTTATTCTCTAGGTAGCGGGAAATATTTGCACAAGATGTTTTTGAATTGGGATGTGCTGAGGGTGTCACCCATAAAATTGATACTGGAGATCATAAACCAATTCAATTACACCCAATTAGACGCTCAAAACCATCAGAAGAAGCTGTATCCAAGGAAATTAAGGAACTCCTCGATTGTAGCATGTTAGTCCCTTCAAAAAATCTATGGGCAGCACCAATTTTAATAGTGAAGAAAAAGGATGGAAGCAATCAAGTAGTCATTGATTATTGGAAGCTAAATAACATCACAAAGAAGGACTCGTACCCAATGCCACAAATTGATGACTCCTTGGATAGGCTAGGGGGCATTAAGTTCTTCTCAGCAATGGACCTTATCAGCATATATTGGCAAATAGATCTTACTAAAGAGGAGCGCGAGAAATTTTTAATCATAACCCAAGAGGGCCTATTCCAGCTGACGAGAATGCCTCAAGGGCTCTGCAATGCCCCGGCTACATTCCAACAGGCAATGGACACAATTCTGGGAGATTTGAAGCTGACATGTGTACTAGTGTACCTTGATGATATCAACGTTTTCAGCCGCACTTTTGACGACCACCTGGAACACTTATAGGAGGCTTTCCGAAGGCTAGCAGCTGCAAACTTTGAAATCAAGCCCATAAAATGTCAGTTCTTCAAAGACCAACTGGAATACCTCAGATTTGTAATTGACAAAGTGGGTCTTTGACCCCAACCCTCTAAGTTGGATGCCATCTCCAAAATGAAATGGCCTCAAATCTAAGCGCAATATTCAAGTATCCCTAGGCATGATCAGGTACTATCGCCAATTTATCACCAATTTCACACAGCTTGAGGAGCCGCTTTTCTATCTACTTAAAGATAAGGTCCCATTTTACTGTACTCCAGCTTGCCAGGATGTATTTGACCAACTCTGATCAGCCCTATTGGGTGCACCTGTTCTTTGATACCCAGACTTTGATAATGAATTTATCATCCAAACTTATGCATCCCTAACAGTAGTGGGGGCCATATTATCCCAAGTTGGAGAAAATGGTGAAGAACATCCAGTTGCCTTCACTAGTCAAACCTTAAATGTTCATGAAAGGAACTACAAAGTGACAGAATGAGAATTCTTAGCCATCATATATGCTTGCAAGCAATTTTGGTCTATCTTCATGGCACTCATTTCAAAGTTGTTACCAATCATGATTCCTTAAGATTTTTAAACAACTTAAGAGAGCCTGAGGGCCGATTAGCCTGCTGTGCATTAAAGCTTCAAGCTTATTACTACATCATTGAGCATTGAGCTGGGGTAAAACTCAAAACGCCGATTGCCTATCCTGACTACCCACCATTGCAACACTTAGTTGTGTCGCTGATAAGTTGTTTTTAAAAATGATCAGCAGAGAGTATCAAGATGAGCCTGATTTCATCCAAAAAATATTATCTGATCTACAATAAAATACAACACCAAAAATGGGACGCTTTATAAGATCGTTGAGGGTAAAAAGTATATATTATTAAGACTCTCATCTTAAATAGACCTAATAATGGTGGCACATATGGACATAGGGCATGGAGGATTTAAGATTATGAAAGAGCATATGAAGAAATTCTACTATTGGGAGTCAGTGCATTTTGACATCCAAGAAACGCTAGAATGCTGTGCACAGTTCCAAGGCAAAAAATCTTTCTGAAAAAGCACATCTTACCAGCTTGTTCAGCCCAAGTTTTCCTGGAACACTGTATCTATTGATGTTGTTGTCCCACTTCCAACAAGAAATATCAAGGACAAGTAAATTATCATAGCCATCGACCACTTGACCAAATTGGTCAAGGCCAAGGCTATTTGGGAAGCTGGAGCAGCAACTATAGCCAAGTTCATCCTTGAAAAGATCATACACAAGCATGGATGTCCCAGGTTATTCTGACTGATAATGGAACCAATTTTACCGCCAATGTCCTTGCCAAGCTCAACCAATCAATGTGAATACGAGGTGTGCTTTCTGCCCCATATTATCCCAAAACTAATGGGACTTTTGAGTGCACAAATCGGACGTTAGTGAACATTATCTAGAATTAACATCGGCCAAGCCATCTGAATGGAGTACTTATCTAAGTTTGGCAGTATTTGCCTACAATATCT
The DNA here is from genome assembly GCA_022478985.1 of Massospora cicadina. Classification (NCBI taxonomy): domain Eukaryota; kingdom Fungi; phylum Entomophthoromycota; class Entomophthoromycetes; order Entomophthorales; family Entomophthoraceae; genus Massospora; species Massospora cicadina. The sequence continues at coordinate 28,782 of JAKSZP010016358.1, read as the reverse complement.
CCTACTATTTGTCAACCAGGATGTCACCGTTTCAAGTAATATATGGAAGACATCTGGCCCTACCAACGCTCCTATATTTGGCCCTGGAGGATCCTGGCGAAAACACTTATCCTCAATATGTGGAGAAGCTTGCGGACGCTTTAATCAAACTACAAGCTCAAGCCTTTGACAACAGTTTTGCCAAGAAAAAGGCCCAACATCAAAAGGACAAAGAGAATCACTACACACTGGCTAAATTCGAAGTTAATGATGAAGTTCTATTTTGCAACACTCATGGATTGGGCCAATTGCAAAAGTTAGATCACATCTGGGTAGGGCCATTCGAAGTGATTGAGTAGGCATCCCAGTACATATACATAATTAAGGATATTAGGACTTTCCATATATACAACTAAGTCCATGCAAAATGCCCAAGAAGGTTCATTAAGTGGGCCAATTAGGAAATGAAAAAAGGTAAAAAAACAAAAAGAAAAAGAAAAACAACAACAACAACATTTATATATCTAATAATAGTTTTATTCTAATTAATACTTTAGTTTGCACTTGAGGTTGAGAAGAGGATCCAACAAGACTTGATGGCATTCAGACTGAAGATAACAGATGCTGATGACTAACAAAGGCTAATCGAGAATCTCAGGGCTTATGCTTGAGTCAAGTAGGGAAAATGTCAGTTTCTGGTGGTTAACTCAAAAATAAAACCTTTGTTAACCTTCATATTGGGCTGATTATTCTCCTAATGCTTGAGCTAATATCCTAATTCTCACCTCAAAGCCTATTGAGACTACACGTCTCAGGCTAAATATCTCAACTTCAATTTGATCAATTACTTTATCATATAGCTCAGGCCAAATATGCTCACACATTATGGCTGATTATCATTGCATCAAATCTTGGCAACAGGTCCTAATTATTGAGAACAATATCAAACACTAAAAATACAAAATCATTTGGGACTACCCAAAGCTAAAGTTTAAAAGTCCCATGGACTATCAGATGAATGATAACATAAACAATTTCCCACCCTAGGACGAAATTAATATATTAATCTTCATAATTGGCATGATACCACTTGCACATGGACTGCCCAAAAGGGAGTACCTAGTGCTATTGATAGAAAGGCCTGCTGACGCCCCAATTAGGGGTATATCATCTACTTTAAACAATGCAATAAGTTCACATAAGGCCTATTTTGTCATCAGTATGATGAAACTTAATTCAAGAGAATCCTTGGATAATTTTGCATGTTTTTATCATAATTTTTGTCCCTGAAATTCTACCAATTTTGAGAGTATTCTTCCACCAAAAAACTTAAGAATAGGTCTCAGTCATATCAGTTCAAGGGCTGAATTGAGGTGGTAAAATATATGTTAAAAACTTTGTGCTCAAATATGGCCAGGAGATGCCCTAGAGGTATAAATACCAGCGCTTGGCCTAATGACTGGTTATCTAATACATACCATCTGATAAAATATATTTATTTTATCTCTTTCCTAGTATTAGCTGAATCCTAACTTTGGAGAAGTGTTGACAAGCTGGAAGCGTCAAATCCACAGCTTGTATCAAAACCTTCCTTGGAAGAACTTCCCAATTACGTTAAGAAAAGTATGCCTGAAATTGACCAGAAGAATTGAGGCTATTTTAATCTTCCTAGTGAGTTTCTGAACTTTTCAAATACTGTAAGCCACTGGAAAAATTGAGGATCAATTAAAGGAACTTCATCCCAATTCTGCATGCAGGGTAATAATTATCAAGTAAGCGATCCTCAGAACTTCACATGGGTTTGGCTGAAATTCATAAAATCGTTACCTCATGGATACAGTCTGGCCAATCATAAATTCCCCTTCTATCGTTCCACTAACATGAAGTGAGTATCCCAAGTTTTGATACACTATTCCCTTATATTTCCTAATTTGGACTAGTCTAAGCTATTCCAAACATAACCTTGAATTCCCCTCAGCCCTTGAAGTACTTTAAATACTGAATGGTCAGATGTCAAGGGGGAATTATTTCCTTTTATTTCACTCTTTATAATTTATAAAAAACTCAGTTTTATTAGAGCTTTATATTTAAATTTATCTACAAGCTTTTGTGGAAACCAGCAGACGTAAAGTACCAGTGATCAATAATTGGATGGTTTCCTAAAATGTTGTTGGGAAATCTAAATAAATCAGGATAACCAAGTCCCCCAGTATGGGGTCATAGCTTATGTAAAACTCTGTCCCATCAAAAATATCATAGATGTAAGTAGTTTTGCACCTTACAAGACTCAAGGAATAATCCCCCAATAACCATTTTTTTAGTCTAGAGAAAATCGGGGAAATTCTCCCCAACCAACGCCAAAGTGTAGAAGCCTTATTAACAGAATATGAAGATATCTTCGCTAAAGACTTGGCAGTTATGGGAAAATATCTGGAGTAGTCCACAAGGTGGAAACCAAGGATTATCCCTGTTGAATATAACTGGTAATTGTACTGATATGTGTGATATTTGAACATGACTTGAATTGCAACATGGTTGAGGGAGCTTCACTGATTCAATGAGTATCAAGATTAATTAAAAAATGAACTCCCAAAAGGGCAATATAAATCCTAAACCTTAGATGAATCCGCCAATTCAACTAACAAAGATGTTGATTCAGCTGGTGTAGATCTTGCTATTAAAAGGTATCCAGACTCTGCTGCCCCAGCCAAGAAGGGTCAATACAAAGTAATCCCTTGCATTCCACTGCACCAACTAAGAGGTCTCCATAACTAACTCAATAATTCTCACACAAAGCTTACCCTAATCAGTCCAAATATCTCACAGGCCTATAAATATCTCCAAATTATAAACAATAAAATGCATTCAGATTGCTTAGTTATTTATACTAGAGATTACATTGCCTGTCTTTACAGAGATTTTTCCTATTCCATAAACAGAGATTGCCTCTGAAAAGTCTTTCCGCCAAGAGATATTTGCCTTAGGGAACACTATCACTAAGAGATTCTACTAAAGTTGCTTTTAACTAATAAACAGTACAGCCTTCATATGCCCCAACCTTCAGAGAGATCAACAAATCCCTACAAATTGGTTCTCCATGCCAGGTCCTTCCAAGGCTCCTGGTGAAGACCTATCTTCCATATGAATAACTCCAGAGAAGACCGCCCCCTAATATGGAGGTGAACATGAGTTTAACCCAATGGGTCGCTATTAATAATCAATTTATGACTTTACCTCAACCAAAGGACCTTGAATTCTGAGCAACCATGATCCCTTATATATAGGCTCCAGATTATTCAACTCATCAAATTCAGGCTCCTTATGTCGCCCAGACAATCAGAGTGCTACTAGACGAAGTTATGAACTCTGATGATAGAACCAGTCGTAGCAGCTCTACCCAGACTTCTCAAATGCACTGATTTATTCCTTGACCGCGCTTCCAAACAATCAAGTAGGAGTGAAATGAATGGAATCATACCTCCAACAACTTGTTAATCCTACCTTACACCATCACATGAAGTTTCTCACAATCCACCATATGGAGATGCAGCATTAACACGGGTTGACTCACTAGATTCAATCCCAACTCTTTGAATTTTACAAACCCACCTCTAATTTTGGGTGAGATAATTGAGAGGTCATTTTAAACAACTGCTGGGAGATTAGTGACATCCAACGCCACTTGGCTCGGATTGAAACTGAGGTTATCCAATATCTGCAAAACAAATTCTCTCAATGGGTGACCCAATTAACTACGGGCATGGACCAAAGATGGAACGTGCCTTATTTACTCTTCTCAACTGAATTGGCAAAGATTTACAAGCGACCAATTCCTGAAATGCCAATTTGTTTTCCCAAAACCAGAGGTTGAGTAAATGACTCACTATGACGCTGATTCCAGAAGCTATTGTTTAATGTGGGACTCCCAGAGAAACATGGTGTAGAACCATGGGGTTTTTACTGATGCACAGTTCTTAAATTCTGGCACTGAAATAAAATATGGACTTTCTGGTTGTATGAAGACAACTAGCCTAGTCACGTTTGCTTATTAGTAAATTTTGCCCTACTCCTGGCAGATATTGATAAGAAATTTGGATTCATCCTCACTCTGGCAATAAATTAATGATCCAATGACTTTGGCCTCATCTGTTACCGTTGACATTTAGGCAGATGAACTATCTTCAACAAGAAGCAGATAAACTAAAATATATAATAAGATATAGGCTCAAGGTATTTATTATAACAATTAAGAAATATTTATGGGCGATAGTAATGGAGAACATGTGTTAGGGTAATGGTGGTAACCATGATGATTTCAACATGCCTAACTGATAAAAAGGGATATTGGTTTAATATCAGAAAAGGCTTCAGCAGATTTTCATGTTGAATAGCTTATTTTAATTGCTACTAGAATCAGCCAACATTTTGGCTACTAAACCTGACAAGTCTATCATGAGTAATATAATTTCAATCCAACTTATTCATATTCACTTAATCAGCAACGATCCCTGAAAAATTTAATTGTAACTATCATTGAATATTATCATGTTTTATGATTAACCATTTAATTGGATATCATCACTAAATGTACAACATAATTAAATTATCGTTTTGAATCTTTAGTTATATTCTAGATTATATAAGTGAACTATAAATAAATTAAATTAAAGCTTAAATATCCCAAGCTGGATATTGTGGTCATATAAAATTCCTAAACATCCCCCTGCTTGACCAGATTATACAGTAAGAATGTCATTTTCTCCAAAACTTCTTGGTATGAGCAACACTTGTCTGGTTTTTCTGAAATAGACGCCATCCTTTTCTTAGCAGTGTCATTAACTGCCCAAAGAAGTATCCTTTATAGCCTCACTAGAACCAGTGTTCCAAGTAAAAGGATTTGGTTAATTCTTCCTCATTCCTTCCAACATGGTATCATCCCTAAGAGGAAACAGGGTTAGCCATCACTTCAATTAACTCACACTCATTAGTTCCACTTTCTCCCATCATTGAATTTGTCTTTGAGTCATTAGTGGATTCTGCTCCATCTGTAGGAGATTCAGAAATCCCTCTTGAGCTAAATGAAGCAATTCTCCCCAATTTGGACCAGTCATTCCTCTTTGAGTCTCATTTAATCCCAGAGTTTTTCTTCCAAAACGTGCAGTTTTATAAACTAACGATTTTGTTGATCAAACTAACAAATATTAATGATGAGCATGTTGAGCTTCCATATAAAGAACTTCAGGGAAATACACTGAAGCCTTTGGCATTTCTTCCACCCCCACAATATTAATTTCATACTCAATAAAGATATTGTGGTGTATGTGCTCCATTTCACAGGACAAGTCATTCACATATAGGCTGCCAAACTCCCTGAATTGCCAAATTTTCACCGCTCCTTCACCTTCCACTTCCAGGAGGCATGCAGTCGCCATCTCCAAGATGCAGTTTGTTGCCTGCATGACTACTTCACAGCTGGGACTATTTGGTGGTATCTTCCCCTCATGGCAATAATTTGGGGTATGGTCTAAAAACCACCCGCTCATCTTCCTTGTTTGTTGTTCTCCAATATGGCTAGTGTACATGATGAAGCTCATTGCCAAGCACTCCAGACACAGCTCCTGGCGCTTATGCCCTAAACAGAATACACAGACTTGTTTGCTGATTGCATTTTCCTACATTATTGCTTCCTCCCATGATCCAGGGTTTCTCTTCTTGCAAATTTAGTTGTTCTAATAAAGCTCCCAATCTTTGCGTATTCTCAGAATTCTCCTCTGGCTCAAAAACGTGGTCTCATGTAGCTCTAACTCTTTCAAGCTTCCAATCCCAGATTGGCTTTGGTAGCCTCTTCTCCATATTGTCTTTCAACTTTCTACCCCTAGAGGCTTCAAAGTAGGGCTCACACCTTGCAACCAAGGTAAATAAATAAAAAATATAAAAAAATAAATAAATAAATTATTATTGTATTTCTTTTTTTCACAAATTATACTAATAGATCATTTCTCATTAATTTTTGTATTCTATATACCATTTTAATTTTTCTATTTTCTTTTCCTTATTTATTTTTTATTCCACTTTACAAGGAATTTGCTATGTAATCTATTAATCACAAAACTATCAGAAACATCTTTGATTGTGTAGTCCTCATTTGTCATTTTCATAATAATCTCAAATAGTCCCAACCATATTGCTTCTAGCTTATTTCAGTGACTAAAGACATGTGTATCACAATAGGTGACTCGTTCTCTAATGGAAAATTTCCCTTAGACTAGGTGAGTCTTGTCATCAGTCTTCTTAGCCTGAACTCTTCTTTTTATTATCATATCACAAGCTTGAGATTGGAGGTCCACTATTATGTTCATAAGCTGATACAGGTATTTATATGCGCTCATCCACAAGTCAGTTCAACCGCTTTAGAGAATTGATGACAATGCTGCCCTTCAACCATACAATAATTCAAACGGTGTTTTTCCCATCACCAAATGGAAACTGATATTGTACATGAAAGTCACTGAACTTAGATAAAACGCTCATGACAACGCCTTACCCAAGCTCATTTCCTTAGTGTAGCAGACAGTGCCCCATTGATATATTCAACAACACCGTTCATTTTTGGTCAATATGGTGCATTCGCCACCCCTTTGATTCCTATCAGGTCATTCATGCGGAAAATCACAAAAAAGGTGAAATATGTCACAATATCACTCAATAGTACCTGGTGACACTCGTGTCAATATACCACCTGCTCCAGTATAATTTTGGCAGCACTTAGTGCATCAGCTCAGCTTAATGCTTGGGTTTCAACCCATCTTGTAGGTTGGTTAATCACTACTATGTTTGTAATGTACTTAACTGTACTTAAATTCAAACGTATCATAATATCAATTGATACTTCGCTACACAAATTCTGGCTTTACCAATTGGTAAATTGTCACGTTTCTATGCGGCTTGTGGAGCTGGCACTCCATGCAACAGGCGATATAATCAGCAACATCATAACTTAGCGATTCCCAATTCTAGAAAATGCTTAATGTGTTAAGCGTTTTTTAATCCTTCATGACTGACAACCTTGTGTGCAGCCCAAATTATTTCTGTGCATTATAAAGGTTTTAAAAAAGTCCCTTGTCATCTGTTAATTTAAATAATTAAACATTGATGATTCCTTCTTTTAAATGGATTTTTTGAGCGCTGTCTGAATTTCAGTTGGTTCTTCCTGTAGTTCTCCGCGGGTATTCAATCAAATAGGTAATCAGCATGATCTTGCACAGCAAGGATGGCTGATAACCTTAATAACCCATTGGCGATATGATTCTTATCTCCCGCTTGATGCTCTATCTCAAATTTATAGGCTTGTAACTTCAAAGCCCTTTACACCAAACTCACCTTTAGTTCCTTGAGATTGTGAAGCCACCAGAGAGAGGCGTGGTTGGTTATGACCTTTAAATGCATTCGATGGTTCTAAATTTGAAACTGCTTGTAGGCATAGATAACTGCAAAACACTATCATTCCATTACCATGTAGTTCCTTTTAACCTTTGATAGAGGTCATCTGAAATAAGCCATGGGGTGTTCATCTCCACTTTTGTTGACCTGACTTAAGATGTATCCTATTATCATCAGTAAAATATCTGACTGGACAATGAATGGTTTCTCGAAATTATAATTTCTGAATCAAACTTGACATCAATTACTCTCCTCAGTACCTTGAATTCATCCTGAGCTCCATAATTCCATATGATCCCCTTTTTTGATCCTTAAAAATATGGAAAAAACAGATCAGCTTTCTTCACAAAATCCTTAATGAATTGGCAGTAGAAGCCAACCATTCCAAGGAAAACTTAAACATCATGAATGCTCTTAAGTTTAACATCTGTTTGATTGCTTCCACCTTCAATATTTAATTATTAAGTCCTTAGAAGTTAATCACAAACCTTAAGAATTCTAATTCCTCCTTGAAGAAATAGATTTTTTAGTTTTATTTTGAGAAATGTGGAAGCCAATCGCTTGAAAATTTTTTAAGATATTGTAGATGGTTTTTGAACGTTCAATCAAACACATTAGTATGTCCAGATAGACAAGGACACAAGACAACTTAAGATCTAACAAAATCATGTCCATTGCCAGATGGAACGTCATGGGGGCATTGCACAAGCCTTGAGGCATCCTCTTCAGTTGATAAAACCTTTGTGACGTGATAATGGCACACTTATCTTGATCTCTCAGAGGCATATCTATCTGCCAAAAGCTGGAGATCAAATTCATGGCAGAGAAAAACTTGGCTCCTCTTAATCCATATAATGCATCATTGATTCTAGGCAGGAGATATGAATCTTTTTTGATTTTGTCCAACCAACATTAATCAATGACAACTCAATTCTTCCAACTTTTTTCTTAACAATCAATATAGGACTCGTCAATGGGCTGGATGACAATATGAGCATTATGCACTCTGTAGCTTCTTGATTTCTTTAGCAACAACTATTTTCGCTTCCCTAGACCTCTGAATATGTCTCAGTCAAATCAGTCCAGCCTCTCCTGTATTTAATCAATGCAGCACATCCTTTGTGCACCCAATATGATGATCATCTTGCATTAAATTAACTCAGTACTTCTCATACAAGTCCAGAACTTTTCCTTCTGGCCCTCCATTAATCCATCTAACCAATTTCTTTAAAATAACGTGTGAATATCCCTGTCAATTCTTCTCTGTAGTCCCAACTCAATGAGTTCTCCAAACTTATGGAAGGAACAGATCTCTGATACCATATTCAACTGGGCGAATGCAACCACCTGGTGCTATTTGACCTTCATTGGAGTATTTACCAGATTAGCCAAAAGGATCCAAATCTCCTTATGACCAGAGTTTGAAATCCATGTGGCTACCCAAGGCTCAATCCTCAATTGCTGCCAACGAGCCTTGAATCCTGCATACAACTGCTCTAGGATCTCCAATGTTGGTCCAGTTTCCATGATTTGCTGCAAATCCCAGATGAAATCCATTATTCTCCTTAGTTTGGATCAGGATTCCACGCTTTTTGTCTACATATTTGGGTAATTTCTGGATTTTCTTTCTGACTAATTTGTAACTGACAGGTTATATCATCCTTATAGATTAAGTTGATGAAATTACTCCTCTTACTGAGGGGCGCCTTTCCCTTGCGTCAATAAATCAGCAGCAACATCTACCACAAAATTCTCAAAGTGTCTTCCTCAAAATCACATTTAACCCCATACTTCTGCTTGAAGTCAGTGCCAATGAGGATATCGATACTATGGTTGGACAGAATAATTACCAGTGATGATATGAACAAGGATCCAAACTTTAGTGTTAGAGCAATATATGCCCCACAAGAAGTTGTAGTGTCAGGGCTAGCCGTCCCATAATGCTTCCTGTGCTTTAAATCCGGTTTGGCCTTTAATCTCTTAAATAATTTGGTTGATACTAATTGATTGGCGCTCCATTATTGATTATTGCCCTGATTGATACTCGGTTTACTAAAATGTTTGTATATGTGCACTTGGAAGAATAGATAAGATATTGTTTACTGCATTTACAACAGATTCATTGGCCAAATCCAGGGTATGAAACAATTGAGCTGATACTTTGGGGAACATTTCTCAAATTGTACCAATTGGAATCAATACATTTACTTCATCTAATTTGGCATTCAAAAGACAGTCTCGTCTTCAGTTTTCAAACTTTTTCCACTATTTGTCGGGCATATGGGCGAGCTACCTCCTTTACAATTTTGGGGCAATCTCCTTAGATTTTGATCATATTATTGCGTTTACACCTTGATAAACAATTTGATTAAGGGGATCTAACTCAGAATCATTCAAGAATAGATATGACTTGTCCAATTCATATAGTATATCTGTGGGGAACTTGGTTACCTGCAGTTCTAGACTGTCCCTTGTCTAAACCGCATAGTCTTTTCCCTGCCTGTCAGAAGTTTCTTGTTTCTCCTTAATCTGGACCAAGTTGACCTGATCCTTTAGTTTACGCTGTCCACAGTTATTGCGAAATGGCCAGGTTTTCTGCACTTATTGCAAGTCAACCAGGGCATATTGGGAGGTCTAGATCCATCATACTGTTTATATTAATTTTCTTAATAGTTGAAATATATGGATTCGTTGTGGAATCATCGTGAACCTTATTTTTGTTTGACTGCTGATTAGGTTTGTATGTTTGATTTGGTGCCCTGAACGTTGCTGACAAGGCATTTAGATGTTCTATCATTTGGGAAATGGTTATTTGCTAGTAAGAGTGGACGCCGTCATTTGGTGCAAGCCTTGGTGAGGGCGCAACCGTTATTAATTACAATCCTTTCATCAAAATTAGTCATCATATTAGCCCCAATGAGGATTTGTGCTTCCTCATAAAAACAATCAGCAAAAGCACCCAGCGTTTCGTCCTTATTAAACTTAATTTCCATAAATTCTTGCTTCTGGGCTGACATCTTATCTGGAATACCAAATTTTTCCAGAATCGCCTCCTTCGCCTCCTTATAGCTCCAGTTCTCCCCCACAAAGTTAGGGCAAAACTAGTTTTTAACAAAGTATTGAGGTAAATTATGATGGTGACAGCTTTCTGCCAGTCACTATATCTGTACATCGTCATCTCAAACAAACAGAAGAAGGCAGGCGCATTATCATGATGGAAAACAGGCATATTCAGAGTGCTCTTGAAATCTTTAATGATGTTTGGTGTAGTATCTTAATTGGAATTTGAGTGGATGCTGAAGTTGCTTCAGTCGTAACTTCAGGAAGTGCTGCAATGGTTGGGGCATTTCCTGAACAGATTGGATTGTGCTGTCAGCATAACTTTCTACTTTAATAGATGCTGACTTATCTTCAAATAAATTCACCTCATGGTACTCATCTCTTGAGCAACTACAAGTAGATTCTTTGAGGTCATCTAATTGTCTAAGGATTTTGTTCCTTCCAAGCCAAGCGTTTTTGGTCAATTTCCCAAATTTGATAATTTTTATTAATTTGCCCTTATAAAATTGCTTCCAGGGCTTTTATTTCTTTCTGCAGTGTGGCCTCCTGTTTTTGGACATTATATAGATGTTTGTGTAATTCATTATTCTCTTTTTTGTACTTGAACATCTCATCATCTAATTTAATAACTTTAAGCTTCAATGAATCTAATTTGGATTGAGTTGCTGATTCATGTGCATTCTTATTGACAATTTATAGCCTTATAAAAAGCTTATTAATTTTGGCTCTCATTTCCTCACCAAGTATTACAAATTCTTTCTCCATTTTTTCAATGTATTCTTAATCTCCCATCTTTCCTTGATCAAATAAAGTATGACCATAAGGGCTTCAGTGCCAGCATTGACCATTGGCTGAGTTGCTTCCTGAGCTCAGATTAAATCAGCAATATTTAATCCAGCCAATTGGCATCATTTGTCCACATCATGCTTCCATTACTGATTGAACCTAATCTGTTTGATAATCTCTTCAACTACCCCCAAAGTTTTGTACTAATCTCAGCCATCATATTTTTAATTTGGGTGTATGAATACTGAACACACTGTGATGTAGAGTCCAATCCAGTGTGATTATGTTGAAAGCTGACGTCTAGTTGTCATGTCAACACCTGCTTTTTTATATTGTTGTGGTGATTATACTTGACTATATCGCAATCACCGCCCATTGTCAGACTTGGATAGCTAATCAAAGTGTTCCTATTATAGAAGTTTTCAAAGTGTCATCCTTACTCTTCCTAATTGGTAGTGTGGTGAAATAATCCACAGCTTTAATCAAGAGTATTGGTCAGTAAAATCTGAAATCCTTTTATCAGGATATCATTAATACTGGGTAAATTTTTCTCAAATTCGCTCCAAAGATGGTTAATAGATTGTTACGGTGTTCTCATTCACTCCAATTGTCAATAGATGGATATATTGGGGATCCACCTGCATACCTACATCTAATTTGATATCTTCTTGATGGGCTGCTGATTATCCTGCTTCCTCATTTCTTTGGTGCTTCATATTAGTTAAATAATTTGGCATTATTAATTTTTATTAACTTGACTTGACCCCTGTAGTGAGCACCACATGTAAAAACTTTGGGGTTTTCACTGGTGCACAGGTTCACTTAATTGTTGAATCTAGGATTAAATGTGGACTTGCTAACTATATGAAGACAATTAGCTTAGTCAAGCTTTGATTATTAAGTAAATTTGGACCTACTCTTGGCAGATATTGATAAAAAAGTGAATTCATCCTCACTATGGCAAAAAATAATGATACAAGTGACTTTGGACTCACTGTGGCATTGACACTTAGATTAGAAATCTATAACAAGAAGCAGATGAACTAAAAGATATAATAAAAATATAGTTTAAAGGTGTATTTATTATTAAAATATGGAATAATTATAGGTGAAAGTAAGGTAGGACATGGGTTAGGGTAGGTCATGGTAACCACAATGGCCTCAGCACGCCTAGCTGACAAAAAGGGATATTGGTTCAATTTTGGGAAAGATTACAGATGATTTTCGCGAACAATATCATATTTCTTTCGCCATTTGTATCAGCCCACATGTCAGCAACTAAAACCAACAATTTTCCATGACTAATTGCCCATTTTATGCTGACTTACTTATATCTACGTTGTTGGCAGCAATCATTGACAAATTAATCATAAATATCATCAAATATGATCCTCTGGAAATTATAGCTAATCGTTCTGTCAGTTATTATCACTAAATAAATGACATAATTGAATTGCCATCTAAAGTTTAATTAATAAGCTAAATTAAATATTTAAACCAATAAATAAATAAATAGATTAATTAGAGCTTAAATAATCCTAAGCTGGATAATGTGGTTATGTATAAAATTTCAACAGGGGTTAATGGTCAAATAACGTAAATTGACACTGGGGGTGCATAATTTACCTGAAGAGGAACTGCTATCGCTGGGAGTTATGTGAGGGTGTAGAGCGTTCATCTATCTTTCTACGTTGTTGATAGCTTTGAGTTTTAAAAGCTCCAAGGGGCTCCTGGTGCAGGCAACTATTGCAGGATGAAGGCCTGGACTGCCTCCACTACACTAGGGCTGCGCAAATCTAAGAACCACTAAAAATGTGGTCCCAACTGCAATTGGGAGTAGCTCACGCTACCCCTAAACTGAAAAATGCCCACCCTCTTTATGTACTGGGAAGATCATCTTCAACATCCAGGACAGGCAATATGCCTCTCATCCCCCTTATGGGAAGCAAACCTGATGACCCCCAGGTTTAAGGCCCCTGAGGGGGAGAAGCTGAAGCCCTCCCCTTTGTCACCTGCTTTTTTAGCAGTGTTATTCTCTTCAGCCCCTTTTTGTCCAGGAAGCCTTATAGTCCTTTCAGATCAGATGCAACTTCCTTGCATGATCACTTTTGCCACCAGCTGGCTCATGCCAACAATACTGGCAGTTATCCAAGTTTCAAGCCAACTTGAAAAACTGCGACATTTATTGTAGGCAGGTGCACCAAAGCGCAGCCAAACAGTATTGCCCCACCCTTGTCCTGGGGTATGCACCTGCACAATCCCAGCTCGTGGGAAGGTCGTTTTACAAGCGCCTTGCCTGACTTGTACCCCCCTCCCTGCCCATATTCTCCCCTCAGGGAGTGGTAGACACCTGCAAAAACAGGTTGGCACAGTCATCACTACCATCCCGCACTTCTGTCAGGCCACTACAGGACCCAACCAACGTGCCTCTCATAGGTTCTGGTGTTAGCTACTCACCCATGTTTCCAGAGGCTTTACCCAGTTGTGCCACACGGAGGCCCTAGCTTACCCTAACTAGCTCACCGTTGTTTGTATCTTTAATTATTGAACCTACCCAATTATGGTTAGCACAAAGGGCCGATTTGGTGGCATTGAGCGGGGTTAACTGACAAATTATGCTTTTTAGCTCATTAGTTGCATCCCATAGTTTGAGTTGGCCTTTTTCAATAGCAAGAATTCATCATTTAATACCACGTATCACAGTGGGTAATTTTGCCACAAAGTTAAGGCGTTTCTGTTCCAGAGAGGAATCTAACTCTGAATTATTATTGCTTATTGTATAATGGTTGCACCATGAGCTCAGGGTATACCTGCCAGGAAACACCAGTTTTGTCAGGACTAAGGGGTGAAGACCACTTGTCCCTTTATTTTTTAGGCCTGGTGTAAAAATTTACTAGTTTGTTCTTATTGGCAAACAACTCTAGTGATTTTTTTACTGCACAGGTTTTATTTTCTTATGCACTTCAAATTGTATAGGATGTATTATATGATAATAGTATGGAGACTATTATCCATAGTTGAATTTGAACTATTATTAGGCTCAATGATTCAGCCAGTACTTCCAATTAAATACTCAATAAGTCGTACTCGTAGGAATTTGTTCCCCATATTCCTGTCCACCCAATTTTCTACCAGATACCCCGGTGACAGTCTCTTTCATCCCAACACACAGTCAGCAGCTATCCCTGATTGTGGTTCCCTTCATCTCTAGATCCCCACTCAGATCTCTACTCTTCTCTCTGAGAGTCTTCCAATTATTGCCTTCTGCAATAATATCCTTGAGATGGAACGTCACAATGGAAGCTGATAGTCTAACTATACACCAAATTGACAATATTACTAACACTAACAAAACTAACAATAATGTTTTACTAAATGATGGTTTTCAATGTGTTTTTTATTATAGTGAATCCTAGGGAATTATATAGTAGGGGATTTGGCTGTCTAACCCTCAGTTGACACCTCTTCAATAAAATGGCAGCCATTGCCATTGAATACCCTTTCTCGTCTTGGAAACGATGGTCTTCCCCATTCTGGCTAGGATTCCATCATTGGACATCCTCAAGACCTCAAATGGAAAGAGTCAGAAAATGTGTCCCTAACGTTTTACTCTCAATCCAAGCAGCCAACCATAATTGGCTAGCGACCTACTTAGGTAATGGGACTTTTTACCCATTATGGCAGGTCACTTTACCAACTGATCAATTTGCTAGTTGCAGGTGGCATCACTCACCTCGCAACTCACTATTTATTCCCAATCAGTTGGTGATGAAACCCGACCAATCCCTATTGATACATCTGATAGTTAAAAACTATCAGATTCCCCTATTCCGTTGGCCACTCCGCCCAATGAGATCTTAGGTAATTATCTGGATCAATCCCCGATGGAATCAACCAGGTGAATATCCAAAAATCCCCTGAACGTAGTTCCTCCAAAACTTGGGTCAACTGATTTCTGATTCACTTCGCCTTAGGGAATTTTCCCCTAGTGACACCAGGTAATCTAGCAGGCTGAGAATATGGGCAAAAATCTCAATACCTGGAAACCTAAAGTTCTTGGGTGCTAGATTCAAAAGTTTTCTCTTTCTTGGCTGGAAAGTCTTCACTCAGGATAAGTTCCTTGAGTGTTAAATACTAAATATTATTTTATCTTCAAATAAATAAAGGTAGTCTAATTTAACTTAAAAATGGCAAAACAAATGTAAACGTTATTGCTTAGAAATATTGTTATATGAAAGTTTTATAAGTCAAACTCTATGTGTACCAAGCTAAGATTTATTCTCATTACCAATTAAGGAATATGTGGCAGTTTGCCTATTTCTGTCAAATGGGATTTAATTGCCACATAGATTGGGTTTGAACCCTGATATTATGGGGTTTCAGGTGAGTAATATTTGGTTGCATTAGTCAGGGATTTTCCCCAATATTGAGAGGGCTTGAAATTAGTTAGGGATAGTCCTTAATATCAAGAGGGCTTCAAATTTGTCTGGGTGTTATCCCCAATAATGGTGTCGGCTATTTTAGCATATTGAGTTTAACTTCCATCATCTGATTCATACAAATCTTTGATTCCAGAAGAAATCCTGACAGTGGGCATGCTAAAAACCTGAAAGAAGTTATTTAAAATTGTGCATTTCCTGCGCTATTCCATAAAGAAAAACTATTCTTTGTATCATGTAATGCCACTGAACAACTGTAGACGCGTACCTGCTACAGGAGCACTATAAATATAAGAACTTGGTGGCTTACTTATGTAGAGAATTTACCAGTGATGAATGCTCATGGGCCATCTATGACAAAGATCTGTCCTCTATCACTTGGTTACTGATGCAATGGCAATACCTATTACAGGAAGCAAAACATACATTGAAAATGCGCATAGACCACAAGTTATTGTAATTTTCACAACTTACAGAAGTTGGCCGTCTCTAAACGTGGATGCACTGCAACCTCCTCAAAATTTTGACAAAGTATACAAGTTTTTATAAGGCCAATATACATACAATTAGAAATCTTGAGCTAAAGCTTTCCGCCTTCCCAATCCTGCCAAAGATGCAGAACTGGTAAGGGTGGTCTTTCCATAACAAGTCCAAGAAGAGCCATAGCTGTGGCCACCATTGCCACTATCACACCCTCCCCCTCAAAAAAAATTGAACTCCCACAAATTATATCCACCTTAGAACCAAACTCTGGCCCAAAAGCCCCTAGCCAAAAAATCGCAAATGAACCCCTTAAAAGATGTTACTAAGACCTAATCCTAGGCGCCGTATTGGATGTAAAATCATCAGTTTTTGGAGGGCTTTCCCTGCAGGACAAGATACTTTATAGGAAAATTCTAATATATAATATCCTATAAGGATAAGAAGGTATAATTTTATGACTAAATAAGGTACCCAAGAAAATTCTTTTTCAGGTCATAATGGAACATCATGACCCACAAACTATGGACCACCTTGTCATCAAGAAGTGCATTAACCTGATAAAGAGATTGTATGATACAAATGAATTTACAATAATGATTCCGCCTGGGTGGAGCGCTACTCATCTGTGCACAATCATGGCCAGATATAATCGGTCAGAATGGACTCCTACACTCACTTTAACAGGCGGCAGGCCTGTGAAAGTCCATATTGGTGACATCATAGTGGATCTACCAACTTTCAGGGTATTTGATGCGGTCATAGTAGTCATACACCACTTCACAAAATATGCTTTTGATCCCTGCCTGAAGACAACCACAACCAATGGCATGGCTCAATTATTTATACTCCACACCTTCACACTGTTTGGAGTGACGCAGGAGTTGTATAGGCTTCAGAGGTCTGCAATCTACCTCAAGGTTCAATAACGTCCTATGCTAAACATTGAGTGTTAAATTGTACAATTCTTTGGTATACTACCTCTAATCAAACAGACAAAAAGAATGATCCAATTAATTTCTAATTCAATGATTATAAATGCTACGCCACCACATTCCAGATCACTTGGGCAGCCAACATTCCCCTGGACCAGTTCACATGCAGCAATTCCTCTCAACTCATTGATAAAGATGCTGCCAATGTACTTTTTCTTAAATGCTACAAGCCTGATTTCACTATCTGACTGTAGATATGGACTAAAAAATCATCAGCAGGCAGTTTCATAATGATATTAAAAGTACGGAAACTGGTACAGAAACAGCTGACCAAGATAGCAAAGGATGCCAAGCAAATTTGCAGATCAAATATGCCATGAAGCCCCAAACTATTATGTAGACAAACTTGTTATAGTGGACACAAAGAGTTTACCTCAAGGTTCCATTCCAGAGTTTGGCGTGAAAGATTAGGCTGCTCACCATTAGCAAAGTCTTACTTAATGGATTATTCTACATGGAGCTCCCGCTTCACTGAAAAATCCACATGGCATTCCAATCCATTCTGTCCCCATTAAAAGGCAAGAAACTGGCGTAGATTAAACCTTTCCTAATAGAAAGTGCGCTGAAGTTCGATGTATAGAAGCTTCTGGATTTTCAAAAGGTGTTGGGGTTTTAACATAATTATTTTTCTTTCATTCAGTGCCAAAATTAGTATCTTAATTGGGCACAAATGCAATCATCTAGCTAGGTTCAATATGTATATACTTTTATGATCTAAATTCAAATTAGCTCCTCTTTCAATTGTCAATAGTACTTAGTTTTCTTGATGGGCAGTTTAATCAAAGCATTGGGATAAATTGCCAATAGCTTTTGATGTTTAAACTTATTTTTTGGTGATTAGTGTCAAAGATAATTGATAGAAGGCATAAAATTGGAAGTTATCTTTAATTGCCCCCAATTCTCTTTAGAAAATACCTCCATTTACTTAATTTTATCAAATTTGAGTTGAAGAGACCTGTTGGGGTTCCACCTGATGCACTCATAGGTGCTGCACTGGAGATCCCAACATAGTAGCTGATTGTAAGAGGCTTCCTCCATTACAGTCAGCTGAGAGGACAGTGGATTCATAAGACGTAGCAATGGATGTGAATTTGTTCATAAGAAAATTTCAAATTATATAATAAATAAATAGTATATGTTATTCACTGAAAATTACTTTATTAATACTAACACAGTATATATAGTACTGTTGAAAGTAATAAGGAAGTCTTGATTCATTGAGAATTGCAAATAGTGATTCATTGATAAATTCTTGATTCATAAGTGCTTTGTCTATTGTTGTATCCCACCTGGAAGGTCAGCTGAGCTTCTTGATCTCCTAGTAATAGTTTCATAGCATCTGTTGAATCAGTATTAACCTCATTTTAGGAGCTCTTCCAATAGTCCAGATTTAAAAGTCCAACTTGCTAGCTTTCAAAGTGAAAAACTGATAAAGATATTGGGACATTTGCGCCACTTATTAAACTATGTAAATGTGGCCTTGGAATTAGGTAAGATATTTAAAAATATATTAAAAGGTTTATTAACCAAATTTAGAGTAATTCAAGTAATATCCCAAATTATAGCCTAAATGGATGACGGAGAATTGAGCCTTAATTTTTGACTTGTGGGACCATCTGAGCATCTCAGAAATCAAGTCCCACATTTTGGTATACTTAATCTCCCTGGTACAAAGCTTACACCTTGCATAGGGAGAATACTGAGAGGAACCTAGATTTTAAGAGTAGGTTATAGGTCCCCAGAATATAGACATCCTCAAATGATTACATCTAAATGTGGTCAACCTATCACTCTAATACCTGAAGCTACAAGAGACCCCTGCGAAGACTTACTTAACTGTCAAGCTGATGACAAGAGACTAAGTGATTACTCCCAACGTAATGGGATTGATGTTGAGGTCAGCGTTGGGCCGCCCATATGGGTACAGGACTCCTGAGCCTAACAATGTAATTAGCTTAATGAGAGTGAAATTGTTTGCTATGCTGAGTTTGGGGATTTCCTGATGAGAACTTGTAGAAAAGGCAGCTAGTGAAGGCAAAAGAGAAAAGGCCAGAAAGCTCCTTATTGTTGACCTGGAACACTATCAAAACTCTAATGAAAATTGCAAAATTTTGGAGCAAAAGATCAAATAATAGATTACTACTTGTTATTATGGAAAGAGTACCCAGCATATGAGAACAAATGGGTTTCCATCCAGTATTGCATAAACTGTTGCAAGTTTTTTGAGTACTTCCACACCCAGAACCCTAAGGCACCCGCGCCCTCACCCCCAAGTCTAATGGTATCACAACTGTTGAGATTTGGGTTTGACCAACCATAGGATATTGGCATCAGCCCTATACCCCCAGTACCTATAGACCTCAATTTTACCCTTGCACCTATCTACATCCCTCAGCATATTGATTATACTTAATATATTATCTAATATGTGTGATAGCAATTTCGACCTGATGTTAAGCTTTTATTTAGTATAATTTGTATGATCCTAAATTTTTAGCAGACTGAACATTATCCGCTCACTCAGTCCCATGAACCAGTTCTATTCCCTTGATTGAAGATGATCAAAATTATTCAGTCAAATTAGCCTTGATCTATGCCAGTCAACTGATACCTGTGAAAATGCTACAAAGACTGAAAAGACTACACCAAGACGTGCCAAACCTTGAACAAAGCAACGGTATGTTTTAGACAGCTTAATCCGCTAATATTAGTGGACCATAAGGAAGAAAAACCAGAAGGTTTGGTGCTGAGGAGTAAGTTGACTGACTAGAAGTTAAGTTATAAAAAGGATTGCCCCAGCATGAAGAGGGATATCTGCATAAATGTACATTCTGAAGAGCATTATCAGCGATGGATCTTCAAGCTAGCAGTACCTACTGAGACTACAGAAGATTTGGTGAATTAATCTCTATTTAAAGCTTATAACTTGTCAAGCTTTACATTTATCTGGAAGTACTCTGTGATCACATAGTTGTATTTATTTAAAGCGCAAACATACCTGTGCCTATATTGCCCTGTTGCAGTCCATAATTGCAACAGTTTCCATCACTATCGATATTTGGCAAGTTTAAAGGGTTTGAAGTCATCTTGCCCTGTTTGGAAATA
Organism: Massospora cicadina; assembly: GCA_022478985.1. NCBI lineage: Eukaryota > Fungi > Entomophthoromycota > Entomophthoromycetes > Entomophthorales > Entomophthoraceae > Massospora > Massospora cicadina. The sequence continues at coordinate 8,498 of JAKSZP010016358.1, read as the reverse complement.
GGTGTTGTACTTCTAGTACTTGAACGTTTTGGGGAATCATCAGTTAAAATTGGTTTTATGTTCATTAGGGAGTATGTGGGGTTGGGATTGATGCCAAAGCTTTAGGCATAGTACAGATGTTCAATATGTTGGTTCATGAACCTGTATCAATCCTGGTGATTCTATATCTTTTATTGCTCCAGTTTACTAGATTCTGACACTTGGGTTTGGGCTTTAATAAGTTTCCTGAGTTGTTTTTTGCCCAAATGAACAGATCTTCTTTGATTTCCTCCTAAGGCTGGTCAAAAACTGATGTATTTCTTTGAAAGATTTGACAAATTTTCTATGGTTGTTGCATTCCTTTTCAAATAAAACTTAATTTGAAATTATGCGTTTGATACCTTTGGTCAAGCTTTCTAAACAGGAATTTGTTATTTACTTGAATTTTTAGTTCACAGTCCTTCTGAGTAATTTCGGCGTTTCTGTCCTGCAATCTTGACACAACTGTCAAGATTTTAAAACTTAGCTTTAATCTAAGCATCCTCTTCATCCCTATTTTGGAGCGCTGACAATGCAAAAAGATCTTTAATTTTCTTATGTAAAACACCAAACTAAGTTTATAAATACTCATAAAAGTGAACGTGCATTAATTTAAAGTCCAGATGTTCTCTTTATGCTGAAGTAGCCTGTGTGGTGAGTTGTTTTATCTAAGATGATATGAGATCATAATGAGTTTCCAGAGCTTGACAGTGATTGTTAGCATTTTGTATCCATTTGTGTGACAGCAAAAGTTTGAGCAATAACTTCCATGGCTATCTTTAGAACTCTTATATTTAGTTATTCCTCAAAGGTGTTCAATCTTTGGTGAGCATCATTGGCATGTTCAGTGTTGCTACAATTGCCTTCCAGACTTCAGTAATACTGAAATTTATTTTGCCAGTAGATTAGATCAAGAAGATCTTTCTTCCTATTGCACATGGTATATTTCCGTGTGTTCTATATTATGTCTGGCAAGGATTCACTGGGTATGCTAGATTGAAGTGTGAACAAAGTTAACCAGGAATTCACTAGTTGCTTGGTTGTTTGATAAGACATCTGGTAAGAGCTGCCATGGTAACCTAATGATACTTCATGTACATCTCAATATTAAGTACATGATCTTTGAGTTATTAAAACAGGCTAAAAGAAAATTTATTTTTGATGTACCAATACTAAATCCATGGAATAAAGTTTCCATCATTTTATTAACACTTACAGATGTAAATTGATAGGGCCTGATGTGTCTACATGCCATACTCCCACCATGATAAGATCCAGGGAGTAATATGTTCCATCACTGAAACTTTTGTGGGTGGTATTAGGGGATTCAATGATCACCTTATCACTAGTTTCCATCTCATTATTGCTTTATATTCAGGCAAGATCTTCCTGTCTGCGTTATGGGTTCATATAATGGAGTGTCTCCAGGTTTGAGTGAGTCTCACTTGTTAAATTCTAAAAATCACTCAATTTTTTATTACCAATCCTGATTTATAAGTAAGAAGTTCAGGTAAGATTCCGAAATTTTTTGCCAGAACTTATGGTATATTGATTGTTTGGATGCTCACTAGGCTCATCCAAAATAATAAACTATTATAGTAAAACTTTTCAATTCTTCTTCTTCTTGATCTCACTTTTAAGCAAAATTTATAAAGAAGTTTATTTTACCACCGCTGTCTGGCCACATATGTTTTCCTATTGATGTCCTCAGACCCGCAGCTTGCTACTCCAGTGTGGGGTAGCGGTGCTCCACTGCCTAGCGTTTTCCATCCTGTGGTCAAACGCGGTCAGACAGTATCAGATAGCCTGCCAACCTCTTCTGGCTGATTTGTCCCTTTCAGGACTTGGCGCTCCACCTTGTGCGCATCCACCCTTCTCACCCCCATTCTCTCGCCCTCCCTCCTTCCAATAGTTGATTTTGCCTACATGTCAACTTTGGGCGTTTATTCCCGTATGCCAAAAAAGCAATAATAAAATTTGCCACCGCTGCAATTGTGTAGCTGGCTTTATCATTTTCCGCCCATTTAAGGGCTAGTTTGACATGGGCTTCCAGATGGAGGAGGACGCTGCAGCAGCATCTTTAACTCAATAATTTACAAAAACACTCCCCTTACAACTACCTGTACTCGCCTCCCTTATGACAACACACTGGTGGTGTCATTTGCATCCCTCCCTTCCAACCTCACACCCCAAATTTTATATAACAATTGATAGCGGGGCTTTTGGCTTATGATAATCAGTCCAACCTCATCTTCACTGTTCCCTTTTGTAACGCACTGGCTCCTTCCAATGAGCCACGAATGAGTTGGGCAACAGGATCCATGTTACAGACCATAGGGCTGACAGGGCTCCTGATACTACTCTCCTTGTGCGCGCGCTACAAGATTGGACAAGCACCCCCTGGAAGACAGTTGCAAATATACTTAACCCCAGCAACATGCCTTGACTCCAAGACAAGGTATAAAGGGAGGCAATAGCTCTCCCAAGCTCACTCTCAAAGTCCAATTCTTGTTGATTCAAGCCAAACATGGCTGCAGTTAGGCAATATTTTAAATAAACTCAAACTATAAATATATGAATTTTAAAGTTCTTTTATTTAATATTGGCCAGGTTGATAGAAAACAGAACTGAGAAGCCTCCAGCTCCCAGTTCCTTCCCTATATACACATGCTACAAGCTAATATAAAATATAACACAAGCTTATGGTGCTAATCTGACTAATGCTTGGTGTAAACCTTACAGCAGGATCGCGGAATCCTCACTCAATGGTTCTGTGCCAGTTCCGATTCTCAACAGTTCCACACCAGTTCCATTTCGAATTCCAAACGAACCGCGAAACTTCCAAGCACCTGTTCCATTCCATTCTTGATTCGAATCCAAATTGAATCTCAAAACTCCCCATTTTACCTGATTCTCGTTTTTCCTCGACTTGGACGCCCATCTGGCTCCTTGGCCTACTCAAGCTCCTGCCCCTTAGGCATCCCTGCCAGGTCCAACTCCCCCTCCTCCTCCATACATCCAGACACAGCCTGCCCTGTCTTACCAAAGATCAGGGCAATGTGATGCTGAGGATAAACCTCAACCGTCACACCTTTAGTGAAGAGCGCTTTGCTGCCCTTGCGCCACTGCCACCTTAATTCCACACACCCCTGCCATAGCCTAGCAAACTACCCATGCTCATATTGCAGCAGCGCCTGAGCATTTCTTTTGGGCTCATTTGAATAATGGTCGCCAAATTTGTCCCCTCTGTTTTGTGTTTACCCATTCAAAAAAATCTTGCCCCCAATCCACTTTCTCTGATGCGGCTTCTGAACCTTTTCAGAAGAATTTGAATGGGGCGTTTTGTTGCCCCCCACTCAACATTCTTACTCAATGGCCATAGTGGGAAATCTTCCTCCACCAAATCATCCAACCACATTAACCCACTCAAATTCATATCGGCCAATAAGAGTCAGGCTTTGATCACCATTCATACCCAAGCATCTACACATTAACCTACCACCAACCACCCAAATTCAGCCTCTAATATTCTCATAAACCAGAATCCTTGGGACCTTTTGGACGAGGTTGACAAAATAGGTAAAGTTATCAAAAATAAGGAAACCGGTGAACCTCTTGGTCAGTTTGAATTTTACTGGGCCAAAATTTACAATTCTAATTTTGACAAAACCCTCTCACCCAAACGCTTCTCTCCTAATTCCAATGCCACCCCCTACTAAAGTTATCACCACCTTGCCATAGCAGAGGTGGCCTCGCCCCTTTTCCACCAACTTCACAAAGCAGTGGCACAATCAGTTAACCAATTCCATGAAGAGTTGAGCACAATCAAATTCCCTCAATATTCTCAAAGCAGCACATGAAGATCTCACCAAATTGGTCACTGAAGCCAATAACGCTGCTATGCATGTGCAAAACTAGTAAAATTCAACCCATCTGCTAAAATCACCCAGTAAAAAATTACCAATTTGACTTAACTCCCAGATGCCTGAATTCAAGCTGAACACCATGTTGCAGAACTAGTTGAGGCTATCTTCTAAGTTGATCTTGAGGAAGCTAACCTATATTTAACCCAAATCTACCCCCACAACGCTGATTCCCCAATGCCCTGGCTCTCTACTTTTGTCCGCTATTACAACATTTGTGATTCTGTTATGAGCAACAAGCCTGTAGCGGAGTGCCTGACCCCCCCTCCCCCTCTGATATGGTGGGTTAGCGGTATTCCACTCCCTGCCTGGTTAGAGGTTTTGTTTTGTTCCAATTGTTCAGTTCTTTTTTACAATGATTATTGGTAATGTCCGTCCCCTGGTCAGAGTACCTCAAATGAATTTTATATACAACTCTTTTAGCCTTCTCAGGCTAAATTTCTCCTACAAATCAGTGACCTTCTACTGACACAAGCAAAGTTACAAGCTATTGCTTTTCGTCCTAACAGATTGTCAACACTCTCAATAAGAACCAATTCTGATAAAATAGCCAAATAAAAACAAATAAAAAGAATATATCTTTACATTAAAAATATGATTTAGTAATATTATACCTGGCCAAAAACCAATACTTTATACCTCTAGGGTACCTCCTGGCCATACTTTGAGCATGCTATTTTCTATTAATCTTATTTTTCACCTCAATTTGGTGTAAGAACTGATACAACAATGACCTTTTGCTTGTCAATTGGTGGAAAAATGCTCTTAAACTTGGGAAGGCTTCAGGCATAAAAATTGCAACTCAGATGTGCAAAATTATCCTAAGGTCAGTGCAAGTTGAGTTTCGCCATACATCTGGCAAAATACAATTGTTATGAAAATCGTTATTTCCAGTTTAGTAAAGTCCCCTTAATTGGACATTAGCAGGCCTCTTGATAGAACTAGGTACTCCTATCATATTGTCCATGTGCAAGTGCTATCATCTCAATTATAAGAATTTACATACAAAATTTGGTAATTGGGCGGAAACTGTTTGAGATAATAGAAGGGGAAAACTATAGGTGACATTAGCCCGTGGGTTTTTTAGAGTTTAATTGTGTTTGATCCTAAGGAAATTTCTTAAGTCTTAAATTAATTTTATGCATTGTTATCTGGGAAGGGTTGCCAAATCCATATTTCAGGGTAGTTGATCATAATTGATGTCTTTTTTAAAGGGCTTATTTTTGAGTCAACCATCATAATCTAACAGGACAGACACTTCCAGTAAGAAAGAGAACTGTAATAAACATAAAAAATGATAAGGCACCCCAAAGGAGGCAGAGCCACCTCCTGCTGCCAGATTGACCGCCAGTGAAAGGAGGAGGGGGATGTTCAAGTGAGGCATCATGCCAAAATAGGATAATAATAGAGTAATGGTTCTGTAGCCAAGGACCAAATGGGAAACCAGGAGAAAATCAACCTTCAATGATGTGGTGTCATGTGGCCAAACAACCAGGCTTGAAGTGATCTGTTAAATAGGATTGGAAGCAAAAGACTTTTTTAACAAAGGGTAGGGTTTGTGCCTGAGAAGGAATACAGAACAATCTGTGTGGATCATCCATAATGCTATCACCACAATTAAAGCATGGAGAGAAGGAGAAATGGGTAAGTTTATAGATAAATCGAAAAATATTTTTAGACAGGTGGAAATCATGCACGCTGTCTTGATGGAAGAGACGCATACTCTTCACACCAGATAGCTTTATATGATGGACATTCTTCCATATGGTGCACTAATGACCCATATGGAACCACTGCACATGAAGACTGAGAGGCTTTGGACCGCTCAGAAGTTCAGTATACCATTCTTAAACATCTCTACACTTGAGCACGGACTCTGGGCTGCAGTAAAGGATGGCAAGCGTACTTCCAAATATTCCTATGGGTGTACAATGAGTAAGTGATGTCCATCATATCAAGATAGTTGACATGGACAATGGTTCTTGAATGGCGAGGTATCATGCTGTATAAACAACTTGGCAATGTCTTTTTTACTATAAATTATATTGAGCCGACTCCTCTGGGCGGTTTGACCACTTATGCAGATCCTCCATTCTGACTCCGCTTGGCGAGGAACATCCACTTGAAGTGTACAGTGATACCATGGGGACCTGCAGCTGAGGGGTGTGAAGTCAGAGATTTGATAGAAAATATTATGGGTAAAAGTAGTAAGGCAAAGAGCACGTGCAAAATTGAGCCTTGCAGCGTGGCCAGTGCTGAGAGGGTGTACTGGGTTAGTGACCTGGGTAATACAAGAGCCAAGGATATGGGAAGCTTTGTTAACATAGTTGAAGCGTTACATACATCCACTGTGCTGTGGGCCAAACAAGACTTCAATGTGCAAAGGGGCATGATGGCCTATCCAGAGCCACCCCAGTATTAGATCATAAAGAGGCGCAAAAAAGAGGGGGGAATACCATGTCCAGAAACCTAAAGATGGAAAGAAGCAGTGAATTGGCAATCACTATCCAGACTGTCATTCTAGGATGCTATCCTCTGATAGACTCAATGCTTTTAGTCACTTTGTCCATGATGTGGTGCTCCATCATGGTAATGGCTTATCCTCCTGCTTCAAGCCACACTCCTAGATGACGGACAGGGTCCGTAGAAGGCCTGGAAGCAAAAGGAAATTCAAAAGGGGATATATCTGAAGACCACCTAGTAACACAAGCAAGGGATCTGGAAGCTGAGGGTTGACCGCTGCTTAAAGGTAGAAGGTGTCCAGTTGGTCTGATTCTTTCCAAGAAGGATGATCTCGGTCTTACTTTCATTGTGAGCTTCATTACTTACCATTAAGTACTCCTGAATGTTAGTTTCAATGATTCAAGCATCATTGTTGTTTGAGTTACCAACCACACAATCATTAAAAAATTCCAGCATCTTGACGGTAACTAGCCATGCACACTAACACCAGTAAGATACTGATCTGTGTTTCGGGTGAGGGGTTCAGGCTAAAATTATATAAATGAGGAATTAGAGGGTCAGATCAGCAGATACCTCTTTGGGGGTAAACCAAAATTAGTTGGAAAATCTGATCAACAGACTGCCATTGTGGTTGATTCAATAAGCAGCATTACCCAACTGATAAATCTAGCTGGGAGCTTAAACTGTGGAGGCAAGCATGAAAGAAAGTCGAAATTTATATGCTCATAAGCTTTTTGTTGATTAAGGAAAACAAGCACAAGTAGCAGAAAGATGGGAAAAAAGTGGCTACTGTGTGTATATATCTCAGATATATTGTTTTATAGCCATATTGTGCAGGTGAGCTCACCTCAGAGGCAACTTCACTAAGGCTAAGCCATAATTTTGGTAAAACGTTTGGTATCAGTGTTGGTAAGTGAGATATGGAGCCAATTGGCCAAAAACCAACCTATCGCCCTTTTTAAAACAGAGTTATAATATATGCCTCTAGGCCGCAAGAAAGGAGCCATGCCTTCAGCGGAAATTTATTTATTGAGACTAAAAGGAGGGTGGATATTCTAGAAAAATAGCGCTGATAAAATTCATTAAGGAATTCCAGCAGGCCCTGGGCATTTCCTGTGCGGTGCACTGCAAACAGCAGACCAGAATTTGTCTCATAAGATTACATTATATAAATAGAAATTAAGTGATGGTGCGGCTATATGCAACAACAAGGGTATTTCAATTTCAACAGGATTAAAAAACATATTTGTATAATTTAGAATAAAATTGGTGTACTTTGGTGTATACCTCCTCCAGTGTGTACGAGATGGAAGTGTCTAGTCATTAGATCTGGGTACAGGCCATTGTAGTTTTAATGGAGTAAAGCTTAAGGAAGAAATAAGTAAGAAATGTCTCCCAAACCTGCAACCGCTGTGGGAAGGCTTTTACACCATTACCAATAAGATTAATGATGTCATCTAAGAATAATAATTTTGCTTTATATTAAACCTCAATTATGGCAGTGTTTTCTTACCAAAGCGTTTAGCAGGCCAATACCTCAGCCCACTTGTGATCCCAAGAAGAACTGTAGCCTGCCACAGGGACATTTTTCTCTGAGTGATCCACCTCCACCAAGGTGCGTTTAATGACAGCCAAGGTGGAATTGAATCTCTGTGAAGTGAGGTGATTTGTTTTGCTTTGTTTACAGTGCATGATTTAGAGTTTGACCACGTTGCCAGAGGTTCCACACAGAAAGGAGTTATAAATCCTGTGCTAAGTTATTGATTAACCAGGTATTGAATTTGGGTAGTATGAGAGTATCCAGGTGAAGTCTACACATCTGGGCGCCTATACCACTGGGCATGACAGAGTAAATGACACCAAAACTGGTCTATGGCTGGAGAATTCTATTTTCTAGTGTTAAATTGTGAAATTTATGGACAAAAAACTAAAGATGCAAGGCTAAGGTATACACATGACAGCATCAACTGGCCGTTGAGGACATGAGAGTGAGTCAGGTTTGAGAGGAGGGGAGAGTATTTGTAAAAGTTGTTGTAGAGGCCCATGGTAGCCTTCAGAAATGAAGTTCAACATGTTCCTATGGGGCTTCTACCA
>JAKSZP010016357.1:0-53116 GCA_022478985.1 Massospora cicadina | reverse complement strand
CACAATTTAGACAAATTTTCATGGATTGGATATTGCAACTCACCAATCCTCAGCGCTGTAGCAAAGTTCACGACACTTTGTATTTCCAAACCTGTCTGCTATTCCATCATGTACGCCAGGGATACCTGCAACCTTAATCTACTCAGCCAATATGCCGTTAATCTGGTGAAATCTTCATACCCTATATCTTCATACTTCTTTGATACATTCCCATGTGTTGGATAATCAATTGCCTTGATTTCTGACTCACAAACCAAAATTAATGCAATCCCAAATCCAATTATTACCTTTATTCTAAAACAGGTTGCATTATAGTTATCCTGTGACTTCCCATTCAAACTTTTTTGACAAATCAACTGCCTTTTGTAACGGATCAGGTGGTAGCTGATCCATACATTGCTATGGATCAGTTAGTACTAGATCCAAATATGGAATTTATAAGAAGAACCTGAATGAGAGGGAATCGGAGCAAGGGAAATTTGACTGTCCAAAGCCAAAACGCATCTGAGTCAATATGACGTCAGACTTAAAAGCGGCATGGACAATGATTCAATGGGGAATGGAATCTTCTCCTGGGATGTGCTGGATGGTTCAGGAGAGCTTGGCATAGGAGAAAGCTTATTGTATATTTGCAAAAGCACTATTTATTTGAGGATAGGCTAGTTTGAATAGCCAGTTGAGTCTTCTATGAAATTCATAAAAATCAAATAAATATTTTTTTGCATAAGCAAAAAGAGTCTTTTATTTATATAGAATAATTGGATCAAAAAACATGGGCTCCACTAGTGAGCATGGTGTGGCTTTAGCGTGGATCTTGGTATTCTCCTACAGCGTGTGGGCAGTGATCTGAGGGCACATGGCAATGGCGAAACTCAGCAGATGGGTTTGAGGATTGGCTCTGGCAGGCTGGTACCTAGTAGAGTCAGTTATTAGGCTCTTACTTACCAATTTTATTCTTATGAAGTATTGGCATGAAACAGTTCATTACATTAGACTCAACTCAACTTTTTCTTAGTCTGGCTGTGAGTTGAAGGAGGTGAATGTTCTGAAAGGGGAGGAATGGTCTGACTGTGAGTTGAAGGAGGTGGAGGTTCTGAAAGGGGAGAGATGGGTCTACGGTGATCTGAAAGAAGTGTCACAAGTGAAGTGTCAGATGTGGTTGGATCAAGTTTCTGGAGGAACTGGGGATGAAGTGTACCAGGGGGCGGATGAAATGGCGCAGGCCATGGCGGATATTGAGGAAAATCAACGGAGGAGTACAGCGCGGGCTGTGGCCCATCAGGAGCAGCAGGCGGATACCAAAAGGCGTCTGAAGGAGCTGTGGATGAGTTGTACTGGGGCAGATGAAATGGCGTTAGCTATGGCAGATATCAAGACAATTCTATGGGAAAGTGCAGAGTGGGCAGTGGCCTGGCAGAAGCAACAGGCGGATCCATGAGGAGCATCCAGAGGGGCTATGGACAGAGTGTTCCAAGGGGCAGATGAGATGTCACGTGCCCTGGCGGATACTGAGGGAGAGCTATGGGCAAGTTTGGAGTGGGTGGTGGCCCATCAGAAGCAACAAGAGGATCCATGAAGAGCGTCCAGAGGAGCCGTGGATGGATTGTACTAGGGGGTGGATGAGACGGCGTGAGCCTGGATGGATACTGAGGAAAGGTTATGGGACGTTTGGAACAGGCGATAGCCCATCATAAGCATCAGGTGGATCAACACAGAGCGCCAGATCCAGAGCTTGGGAGATGGGAGAAGGGCTGGCTGCATGTGCGAGTGAAGTGGAAAGGTGATCCAGAGGAGGAGATGACATGGCAAACAGAAGAGGTTGGTGCGCAGTGCCTGGGGATGGTCCAGGGATTCCAGTTTTCACAGGGGGTGATGTAATGGATCAGGTGGTACCTGATCCGTACATTGCTACAGATCAGTTAGTACTAGATCCAAATATGGTTTTTATAAGAAGAAACCCAAATGAGAGGGAATTGGAGCAAGGGAAATTTGACTGTCCAAAGCCAAAACGCATCTGAGTCAATATGATGTTGGACTTATGAGCGGCATGGACAATGATTCAATGGGGAATGGAATCTTCTCCTGGGATGTACTGGATGGTTCAGGAGAGCTTGGCATAGGAGAAAGCTTATTGTATATTTGCAAAAGCACTATTTATTTGGGGATAGGCTAGTTTGAATAGCCAGTTGAGTCTTCTATGAAATTCATAAAAATCAGATATATATTTGTTTGCATAAGCAAAAAGAGTATTTTGGTTAAATAGAATAAACAGATTGAAAGACATGGGCTCCACTAGTGAGCATGGTGTGGCATTGGCGTGGATCTCAGTATTCTCCTACAGTGTGTGGACAGTGATCTGAGGGCATGTGGCAATGGCGAAACTTGGCGGATGGGTTTAGGGATTGGCTCTGACAGGCTGGTCCCTAGTAGAGTCAGTTATGGGGCTCTTACTTCCCAATTTCCTTATGGAATATTGGCGTAAACCCATTCGTTGCACCTTTATAATTGCACTAAACTTGATCTAATGATCCTCATTAAAAGAGCTCTGATAATTCTTGAATAAAATTATTTGACTTAAAATTTTATTTTTCTATTCTAAATAAAGTATCACTTTCATTTGTGTAGATTTTTAAGATAGTATCACCTATACTAAAATACCAAGAATTTTATCACATAGTTGTTCTACACAATAGATATAGAGCTGGACTAACCAACAATGCCCTGTGCATTTAGCGCATAAAGAACTTTGCACTACACAATGGTGCTCACTACAGGAGCTATTGTAGTAGAAAAAGAATAAATTTTAATCCTCATGATGGACCTGACTCAGGAAAAAAAGATGGCAAGAATAACCAATATGTCATTTTCTATGCTTATCCGCCTATCTCTAATTGAAAAGCGCTGGAGGAAGTTGAATTTTAAATATTCATTTTAGTTTGAGAGCTTCAAATTTTATATATTCACCACAAAACAGCTGAGACAGATTGGACAAATTTTACTTCAGAATTCTTGTTTTTTCTATGAGCAATCTGTTTTAGTGTCCACTTTATTTTATCATCAGCAGAATCAGAGCCAGTTGATTTAAAATTAAGTAAATTTTCAGTCTCTTAATTATCATTTATACTTTAGAAATCTATTAGTCTATCCCAATGAGGCAATATTTCGCTGGGTTATAAAACCACAGCGCAAAGTTCCCAAACAACTTTTTTCGTCAATACACCCTAATTATGGAGGTGCATAAAAGAAACAGAAAAAGTGTGGAAGCGTTGTGAACCTGAATAGGCAGCTTGAAGCCAGTTTCCATGGTGTTTATTTAGGCCATTAATGACAATCACAGCCTTAGTGTGCAGACTTTGTAATGACTGGACAAACTTATCAATAAATTAAACTGGAACATACTGACCATAGAAAGTTAAGCCATGGGTAACTGTGGAGCCATTAATAAATGGATTCAAGGCATGACTCAGCTTAGGGAGGAAGTTGAACATACTCATGTCACTCTAGGTGACATTACTTAACAGGATGAAGCATTTGAGGAACTTGATCAATAAACTAATAAAAATAGGGTTGCTGCACAGCACAGGGAAAGTAAGTTTTAGACCACTACCCACCTCCAGTCAAGTTTCAATAGATCAAAGATTGATAAGCGAATGTGCAGTGGGATATTGAAGTATTGAGAGTATTAATTTGAGTGCTCCAACAAGATAAAGGAGATCTTCTCCAGTCAAACAATGAGCTATAATGCCAAGTCAAATTTACATCAGAGGTTGCCCATAAAAATTAATTTAATGAACTGCGCACTAGCATGCATGAATTACAGAGAGATCTCGTGGAGCTATAACAATTCAAGCAGCAGTGCTTTTGGTAGCACTAGAATTAAAGCGGCTGAAAACAACAAGTTCAGGGCAATTTGAAGTACATTATATGTTGGTTCCCTTTTCAAACCTTACTATCTGCTCAACTAGATCTATTTAGGTTAGAAACCTTGGAAAAAGAGGCTATAATAAAAAAATGCATTAACTACAAAATCAGCGCCTACCTCGTTATTTGCTTTTATCCTTTTGTGGAGATTCCAGCTCCTGAACCAAGTCAAACCCGAGCTAGCAAACCAGTGCCTTGGGTTAGTACTGCTCCAATAGCATCTGAATCAGTAAGTTTCTATCCAAGGCTTCAAAGATTTAATCTAGTTGAAATACTCAAATTTGACAAGCATGTAAACGTGCAGTCATTTTTGAAAATGTTCAAAATGACCATGCATGGAGCAGATGTTCTTTTCAAAGCCAATACCATTATTAACTGTTTAGATGACCAAAGTCAAGATCTGATCATGCCCTACTTACCTGTGAACATTAGTCCTTTGCTGAAGTGGGAAGTGCGAGTTACAAGAATTTAGATCTCCTTAAGCGCATGGCCGCTTATTAGCTGAATTCACGACCATTAAGTTTAAGAAGAATGAGACCATTAATGAATTTTCTGACTGATTTTACCATGAGGCTCAGGTGCTGCTTGGTGCTAAAGCCATGGTGTAAGTTGATATCAATATTGTGCTTCTGAATGCCACCAAAATTTATTTGGAGTTTCACAGTTCCATGCTTTTGGTACTGGTGAAGGATCTAGATACCCTATCCTCGATTACATACCTAAAAGTGGTGTGAACTTACATTTGGACCACATAAATGTGAAAACTCAAACCAGTTGAACCTCATAAGTTAATGTAAGTAATAGAGGGACCATGGAAAGCTTTTATCCCATCAAGGGAATTCTGAAAATCATCTCAATCTAGCCAAGATAACTTATTAGATCTGTAAAATCAAGGTATTACGTGGCCTCCTTCCCTAAGCGTCACCCTGGGATGAACCTTGTGACATTTTAAGAGGATGAAAGCCAAGGAAAAGATCATTGTCAGTAGAATAGGAATGTTCTAATTTGGTCATTATTCAGTCCTGTCTCAAAGTCCTGAGGGAGATGTGAGCTTTCATCTTACACCAGGAACCAATAAAAGCATTCCACAGTGTTAGCAATCACCAGAATTCAGCACAATACCATAAAACAAGTGGGACAATAAGTTGTTTCCAAACCCTATGCCATACAAACTGTTAAACAAAATCAATTTGGAGAGGCTGAAGAGTCTCAATCTTTACCTCTGCTAAAAGGAGTTAAAATTGAGCTCACAACTGAGACCTTGAACACCCAATTACCTGTTGTAGGAGAACATATCAAGACTATTATTAATCAAGTTGAATCTCCTTCCATTCTTTCATAATGGGCAAACAGTACTTTTTAAATTAACTTATATTGATATTCATGTAAACAAAGTTGGGTTTAAGCTATTATTGAAAGCGACAACCTGTGAATATAATTTTAGTCAGTTCTCCAGAAGATTGGGATAGCTCCTTTTGTGGTCCACCATAAACTATATGGAATGTTTGGGTCTATAAGTACTACAGGTGTGAGAGCGTATAGTGCTTCATCAATGAGGTTTAACTCTCTGTAGGTTATTGCTCCTACTATAGTGCTTCCCAATGACAACTACTAACTCTCTTGTTGGTACTAGCTTTATGAAATTTATGGTTCCGTTTAGACTATTGGTAGAACACTTTTGCTATACTAGGTCAAACTTTGCCTCTTCATTATTTGAGGTATATTGTAATTCTCTTTCTTTTGCACTAGCGGTGCCCAACCCAAAAGGGGGAGCCACCATGCATCGAGGTCTATTGTAATTTTCTAGCTTGTAGATGTAATTTTTTGACATGGTTTGTAGCAATCATGTAGTTCCTATCTGCTACTAACAAATGGGCCACAGAAGTTACTCTCCTCTTGTCACCATTCCTGAGAATAAAGACATCCCTCTTAGTGTCTCTAAGTATTGTGTTTTATACCTTGGAGAACAGCGTGAGGTGTCAACTGGAATAAACCTAGAATTACCCAAAGGGTTGGCAAGAAATTTACTCCCCTTGGCAACAATTGAGGGATGAACCTTTCTCTGCCCATGGGATAATTTCTTCAGTTCATCAAAAGATCAATGTATTACTATCCAACCTAATTGCATCCAAAAGTTTTGTTAAGAGGGGGCAGAAGATAGTGTTTTTTTACCTCATTCCACTAGAAGAAATTTAGGAAGTATATGAATTCAGAAATCATACAGAGCTTGGATTACCTAAATTGCCCTACCAAATTGTGTGTTCATTTCTTGTGAACAACTTGATGGGCTAACTGAGGATCATAAGGATTATGGGATGGCCACATACAAGGTAACGCTCAAGTATTTGCAACATTTGACTAAAAGATGGGGTGCGCTGTGGAGATCCAACAACATATTGATACCAGGGATGCAAAACTCATACGTTTGCATCTAATAAGGAGAATTAAGGTCAGTGACAAAGAGGTGAAGAAGTAAATGAAAAAGCTTATATGTTGAGGGATGGATCTCCCTTCATGCAGCCTATGGGTCAGGCCAGTAACATATTTAAGAGAAAAGATGGCTCTAATAGAGTTTTTATCAATTATAGAATTTGGATAATAAACTAAAAAGGAATCTTATCCTTTACCACTAATTAATGATGCCTTGGACCAACTAGAGGAACCCAATATTTTACAGCTCTATATATCATTAGCATGTAATAGCAGATTGAAATGCCTCATGAAGACCAAGAAATGTGCATGATAAATACCTCAAAAGGATTTCTCCAACCAGCTGAAATGCCCCAAGTACTATGCAATGCTCCAGCCACCTTCTGTAAGTCCCAGGGAACGTCCTCTGGGCGTCGATCAAGCCATTTTCCCATTTCCAAGCAAGAAGGCACCAAAGAGTATGTCTGTACCCCTCATTACTCAGGGCGATCTCGCTCACATGGTAGATGAGCGCTGGGTAACAGCTCTCCCACTTTGGATACCACTCCTGATACCCACACTCTCCTTGGCAGAATTGCTACGAGGAATCAGCAAAATTTGCGCCAAGATCGCTGAAATGAAATTGGTCATAACCAATTTGAGCGGCAATCAGCCCAATGCTCAGATTTTAAATGGTCAAAAAGGTATGAATACCGATCTATTGGCTGGAATGCCTGACAGTTGCGATTTGGTTAACATGACAATCAAAAAAATCCTCCCCTCCCAAATCCATCGGGCATCACCCCCAATGGGCAGGTAATAGAACCAGACACCATTGATGAGGTTTCAAAGATTCCTGCTGAAAAATTGGGTGTTGTGCTTGATGCAATGCCTCCAACCAAATGAATGACCCAGCAACTGAGCATGGGTGGGTTGGGCGTCCTGAACCTGTTCCCAACCAAATGGGCCCATCCCTATGTGGGGTGGCCTTGGGGGATCCCATCGCTTGTCAGGCTAAAAGCCATCAGCGCCAACCATCAGAAACATAGCAGAGCCCTGGTTTGGATGTTTGAGGTCAAACTGATAGCGACTCAGCCTACTGCCAAATTTTATGATGTCAGTTCCCAAGGAACAAACCTGCCCATTCCCGAATGGTTTGCTGGTTAGGTCGAATTTACAGGACCCAATCCTGGCTTGTTTCCCCAAATAGATACTATTTAATCAGTTGCATTGCACTGAGAAAATTGGTGATCAATTTTTCTTGCCTTAATTTTCCATTAAAAAAACTTTTCCCAAAAATTTAGTTTTTATATGTTAAAAATTAAGCCACCTTATCCGCCAATGTTCTCATACCCCTCAGGGTTAACAGCTGTGTGCATTTGGTACTTTATTTTGTGCCTATATGATATTTCTGGCTCACCAGCAGATATTGGTGGAACTCCTTTCCGGTTCCATATTTGTCATATCAGCAGCAGTGCCTTGGGCATTCTGATTTGTTGTTTGGGTGCTTTTGCACTCTGACTGGCAGGCCAGTCTATTTTTTACTTGCTGTTCGCCTGACATAATTGACCAACCATTATTATTAGCCATTTCTGCCTTTCTCATGTGGATTGGCGCAGCAA
This sequence comes from Massospora cicadina, assembly GCA_022478985.1. NCBI lineage: Eukaryota > Fungi > Entomophthoromycota > Entomophthoromycetes > Entomophthorales > Entomophthoraceae > Massospora > Massospora cicadina. The sequence goes on along the minus strand of JAKSZP010016357.1, from coordinate 45,164 downwards.
TGGTCCCTTCTTTCCAACTGAACCAGGTTGTAAAGAAGATTATCTCTGTCTACATTAGTCCATACCCACCCAAAACTCCAAAAGCATACCCCATAGTTGCCGCGGCTATTTGCCCATTGTTTTTCCCTGACACCACCACCATCTCTTCAGTATCACTGGACTCATCCACAACTACCAATAAAGAGAACTACGCTTAATTCCTAGTACCCATGAAGGTTAGTGTTGGGTCTCATCACGTCTCCTTTGAGGTCCTGGTGGACACTAGAGCTGCGGGAAATTTTATGAGTGCAGAACTGGACCAGCAATTGGAACTTGCCATGGATGCAGGCTGTTGAGGATGGTTGCATCATCAGCCTCCCAAAACTCATACCTGGTACATCACCCAGTCACATTTTTGATACACCAATTCGCTTCTGCGATCAGTTTTTGGCCATGCCGAACTTGGTGTTTCCAGTAATCCTATGTGTGGTATGGTGGAGCTGACAACATGTTAAGATTCACTTAGAGTCTAATATGTTGTCGTTTACCAATATTCATTTGGAGGGCGAATTTCCTTTGATCAACACCCTCAAGAAGGTACAAGGAACCAGCTCTATCACTACCCTAGTCACTTCTGCAGGCATTCCAGCTGATTTTCCTGAGAGCTTATTGTATTATCAGAGAATCTTTGACATGAAAAAGATGGAGCATCTGCCTAAGCACACTAGGTTTAATTGTGGGTTTCGAACAACTGTGGAGTTGGTGAACATCAACTGCCCGTTGTATCCCCATACAGTGGAGGAAGAAGTTGCACTCAATACCTGGTTGGATGATATGTTGGAGAAAGGTTGGTTGTTCAAGGAAACCTCACCCATTGCCTCCCCCCATCATCTTCGCCAAAAAATGGTTGGTTCTCTCCATCCCTGCGTGGATTATGGTCATCTGAATAAAACAACGGTTACTGATCCCTACCCCTTGCCTCTGGAGCAGACAATCAGCCAGGCAATCAACAAATCCTGTGTGTTCTCTAAGCTGTATCTGGTGAACGCCTTCAACCAAATTTGGGTAATTGAAGGGCAGGAATGGTTAACAGCAATACAGATGAAGCATGGCATTTTCCAATTTCGTGTAATGCCTTTTGGGCTGAAGAATGCTCCTGCTATGTTTCAATGGATGATCAATAATGTACTGGGTGACCTCCAGTTCACCTGTGCTGTTGCATACATCGATGATATTCTGGTTCACTCCCCAACTCCCAAACAACATGCTATTGACATGGAAGCAGTGGTGGTCGCCTTGCATAAGGCAGGGTTGTTCCTCAAACCGTCCAAGTGTGAGTTTTATAAGGAGGAGGTTACTTTCCTCAGGGACCTGGTTCTTAAAGCTGGTGTCTTAATCCCTACTAATAAGTTGGATGCTATTTGGGAGTGGCCAACCACGACTACCCATAAACAACTACAGAGTTTCTTGGGAACCATCATTTTCTTAAAAAAGTTCTCCCCCGCACTCTCAAAGCTCGCTTCCCCACTCCACCCACTCATAGGGAAAAACGTACCTTTTTGTTGGATGGACGAATGCCAACAGGCGTTCAAATCATTTAAAGAGGTGTTTGTATCCCCTCCCATTTTAAAACATGCCAATCCCACCAAGCCATATATCGTTGCATGCAACGCGTCATCAGTAGCTGTTGGAGCAGTGTTGCTCCAGGAGCACGATGGTTTGGAACACCCAGTCGCCTACTTTTCCTGAACGTTTACCTCTATGGAGCAGTCTTGGGCTATTTATGACAAGGAGTTGGCAGCCGTTGCATGGGCCCTAACTCATTGGAGGTACCTGTTACAGGGTGCCCAACATGAATTAAAGGTTTGCACGGATCACCATGCCTTGTTGTACTTTTGTAAACCCCAAAAATTGGCACACTGGCAAGCCCAAACCTAATGGGAACTGTGCAGTTTCAATCTAAAAAGTGAATTTGTAAAAGGTGCACTAAATGTACTTCCCAATTTTCTCAGCCGCAGCCCCACCCATAGTTCCGCGGATCCAGAGGAAGTGGATTTCGTTACTGTGATTCCTACCACTAAAATCTTGCAAACTATTCTCCCTGTCATTTCTTCCATTGCCATGGCCCCTGAAGCTCTGTTAGTTGCTCAGGTCTTAGCCAGTCATATGGCCTGCCCTGAGGGTGTGGAGTTGGTCGAGCAGTTATCTCACCAGAAGCATAAACACTCCCTATACTCACTGAAGAAGGGTCTTACATATTTTAGATCTCGAGTTTGGGTTCCCCCCTCCTTCTGAACTGAGGTATTTCACACACATAACGATCCCCCCACGGTTGGACACCCTGGTGCTAAGAAATTCATCAATTTGATCAAATGGACCTACAATTGTGCAGGTTTGACAAAAAAAGTTCCAGCCTGGATTGCCAATTGTGTTACTTGCGCCAGGGCTAAGTCAGATCATTCCAGCAAAAATGGGCTCTTGCACCCCTTACAGCAGGCAGAGGGCTCATGGACATTGGTGTCCATGGACTTTATTGTCAAGCTCCCCTGTTCTAATGGGTTCACAGTGGTGATGGTAGTAGTGGATCACTTTACAAAATTTTCCCTTTTTATACCTTGCACTTCCACAATTATGTCTGAAGAAACTGCCCGCCTTTTTATATGCCATGTGTTTTTGATGTTTGGTCTCCCCCAGGAGATTATCAGTGACCGTGGCTCTCAGTTCACCGCATATTTTTGAAGTGAACTCCTATCAATCCTTAAAATATCCCCCTGTCACTCCACGGCGTACCATCCTCAGTCTGACGGCCAGACTGAGTGGGTCAATCAAGTTCTTGAGCAGTACTTGCGTTGCTATGCTGCAGCCACGCAGGATACTTGGGCCAATGACCCTTCTCTTGCTCAATTCACATACAATAATGGAACCCACGCATTCACGGGGTTTTCCCCTATGAAGCAACATTGGGGTTATGATCCTTCATTTTCAGTTGACCAGTGCTTGCAGCCAGAGGTTCAAGCTGCCGTGGACCATGCTGCTCATATTAGATTGACTCAAGCCTTAGTGCGGGAACACCTTACCAAAGCTATAGACAACTACAAGCAGTTTATGGATCAGAAACGCCTTCCAGGTCACGAGTTTATGAAGGGCTCTTATGTTATTCTCGACACCCATCATTCATAAAACCCAGGCCCCTTCCTGCAAATTCGCCAGTAAACGCTCAGGTCCCCATTTGGTGGAGGAGGTATTGGGTAACGGGGCGTTCCAACTGAAGCTCCTTGCACATTGGAAGCAGCATCCCGTTTTCCATGTCTCCCAGCTGTTGCCCTTCAAGGGAGCAATTCCCACGGAACTGGAACTGATCATTGTCAAAAATGAGGAGGAGGCTGAGGTAGATGCTATCTTGGCATCCCAGAAATCCTGACGTTCTGTATAATATCTCGTGGCTTGGAAAGGGTAATCAGCTTACAAAAACAGTTGGGCCAAGGCGCGCAATTGTGCAAATTTCATGGACCTGGTCAATGCATTCCACATATCCCACCCCAAAGCTCCTCGTCCCCCCCCCAAAAAAAAGTCGCGCTATTATGGCAATCAAGTTACCCAAGGCGCACAAGAATGTGTCTCTTGTGCAGTTTCCCGGTGGTGGGGTCCTTCCCTTGGGAAAAGGAAAGGGTAATGTAAGTCCTGAGGAACGTCCTCTGGGCATCAATCGGGACATTTTCCCATTTCCAAGCAAGAAGGCACCAAAGAGGATGGCTGTATCCCTCGTTACTCAGGGTGATCTCACTCATGTGGTAGATGAGCGCTGGGTAATAGCTCTCCCACTTTGGATACCACTCCTGACACCCACACTCTCCTTGGCAGAATTGTTATGAGGAATCAGCAAAATTTGTGCCAAGATTGCTGAAATGAATTGATCATAACCAATTTGAGTGGCAATCAGCCCGATGCTCAGATTTTAAATGGTCAAAAAGGTATGAAGACTGATCTGTCGGCCAGAATGCCTGATGGTTTCAATTTGGTTAACATGACAATCAAAAATATCCCCCTCCCAAATCCATTGGGCATCACCCCCAATGGGCAGGTAATAGCACTGGACACCATCGATGAGGTTTCAAAGCTTCCTGCTGACAAATAAGGTGTCGTGCTTGATGCAATGCCTCCAACTGAATGAATGGCCCAGAAACTGAGCACGGGTGGGTTGGGCGTCCCAACCCATTCCCAACCAAATGGGCCCATCCCTATGTGGGGTGGCCTTGGGGGATTCCCGCCACTCATTGGGTTAAACGCCGTTGTGCCAACCATCAGAAACGTAGCAGAGCCCTGGTTCAGACATTCGAGGTTGAACTGACAGTGACTCAGCCCACCGCTGAATTTTGTGGTGTTGGTTCCCAAGGAACAAACCCACCCATTCCTGAATAATTTGCTGGTTAGGTCAAATTTGCAGGAACAAAATTCCAGCTTGTTTTCCCCAAATTGACTACTATTTAATCAGTTGAATTGTACTAAGAAAATTGTTAGTTGATTTTTCTTTACTAAATTTTCCATTAAAAACTTTTCCCAAAAATTTATTTTTTATATGTTAAAAATTAAGCCACCTTATCCAATGACATTCTCATACCCCTCAGGGTTAACAGCCATGTGCATCTGGTACTTTATTTTGTGCCTATATGAAATTCTGGCTCACTGGCAGATATTGGTTGAACTCCTTTCTGGTTCCATAATCGTCATATCAGCATCAGTGCCTTGGGCACTCTGGTTTGTTGTTTGGTTGCTTTAGCACTCTGACTGGCAAGCCAGTCTAATTATTACTTGCTGTTCGCCTGACACCTTCCATTATGCAATAGAAATATCTTGGGATAATTAAAGAGGAGTTGCGTTTTGGTTTACCTCAACTATATAAATGTGTTTTTGAAAACGTTTGCTTAACATTTATTGTACCTGGAGGAAATTTTTTAAAGGTTAGAACCGGGCTCAATTATAATCTTGCTTAGTAAATGCCAGCTATTAAGTCTCTGATGGTGTATCTAGGTCATATAGTTGACACTTGAGTAATATGGCCAGTGCCTCAAAAATTTAACGCCATCAACCATGTGAGATAACCTGAGAGTAAGTGAGATAACCAATTGTTTCTTGAAGTGTTCAGGTAATACTGCTAATTTATACCAGGATTTTCAAAGCTTGCTGAACCTCTATCAAATCTTCTTTGAGGAGGAATCACATTCCAATGGTCTCAATGATGCAAGGATTCCTTTGAATGGCTACGGAAAGCTTTTTGAAGCCCCATACTGAGGTATCCAAACTATGACCAGCCTTTTATAGTACAATCAAATGCATCTCTCACAGCTATAGGGGCTGTACTTCCTTAGATAAGTGGTTTACAGAAAAGAACATTTAGTAGCTTTCTGAAGTCATTTTTTGGACAAGCACGAGTACAATCTCACCATAATCAAGCAGGAACGTTCAGCCATTCTTTACAACTGTATGTCATGGCTTAATGACATGATTGAGGAAACAACTGTAAGGTAAAGCTGGTCATCAGGAGGCAAAAAGGTCAAATTGCAAGGCCTCCCAGACCTAATACATACCCTGGAACAACGCTGGTTTCAGGAGAGAGATGCCTAGGTTAATACTGGGGATGTGCGTGATGCTCAGCCCTGCGTTACATCAAGGACGTTAAAATGCACCAGCTATATCATTAATTACAACGGTTCTATAAGTTTCTTGGTGAATGGGGTTCCAAATCGTGTTTAATCTTTGATATTGCTAAATCAGGTCAGCCCAACTATAATCAAAAACTTGACTTTGGTCAATCTTGAGCTACAGTACCCTGGCCAAAGGTAGCATGTGCCTATTGTTGCACTTAGGATTAGCACCACTTCTGCCAATCGATGACTCACCCCCATTGCTTAAGTATGTTTCTATGAGATCAAACTTCCTCATTGGTTGACTTTCCAAATAAAAATCTCCCATTATCTTTACATTTTTAAAATGGTTTTTGGGAAAACATGAGCGCGGACCTCCTCAAGGACTCCAACAACGTTAGTCATTTTTATTTTTACCAAAATATCTACCAAATCTGGTGCACCACTGGGCAGCCCTGGTCCCCTCCATATCGAGGCACCTAAGCCCTCCTGCACAAAACTCCACTTGATTATGAGCTCCCCTTTGGGGTCCAACCAAGTTTTGTTGTTTTTTTAGTTTCTAATATATACCACGTTGTAAACCCTTACCCTGGGTCCCTTTTGTTCCTCATCATCAGCAGTGCCCTGTACCATCTTGATAACGACGAGTTCCCTGGAGGGGTGATGGTGCATCCTGCACCACCTCTATGGGAACAGGAGAGTTACAGACAATCTCCTTATACTGAAAACAATTTCAAGTCTTTATATATGGTACTAAGTTTAAGATTGTCAATGAACATGCTTCTGTCATAGAATCTGCTGATTAAAGTAAGAGAGGGCTTCCAATCTGGGTGTGAAACAACCCAGTGGAAGGCCCAGAATGCCAAGGGCATAGCAGTTCTGAGCAGTTGTAGGAGGGATCCCCTATAATTCTGGTGAGGGAAATAGAAGTTAATTAACATACCAAAGGCCCATAACAAACCAAATGGATGCAATGGGGCAACTGCAGGTCTTTCTGGGGCATCACCCAAGGGTGGGAGAGGCAAGGAGGACGACCAATCCTCCTGGGTTTGCAGTTGTTGACCTTTGGCTTTATTTTCCCACCTAATTTGGACTGTTTCAATATAGAAAAAGTTTGAAAATCGTAGAAATTTCAAAATAATGATTGGTTTCATAAATTGAATCAAATTGAATTGCTCTGACCATTGGGAGGCCTTGGTCCTCGTCTTGCGTCCATTGGGGGGTTTTTTGTTGGGTAGAGATGTCAGGTATGTTGCCAATGCAGCAGATCAATTTTCCTAGATTTGGACCAAATTGGCCCTCAACGGATTGGCCCAGATGGTTTTGTGCCTGGTTCCCACCTTGTGGTTGTGTGGATGGCAAGTCCTCACCTCTGAATGGAGAATTGCAATTAGCGGAGACAGCCTCACTCCACCCAAATTGCACTGAACCACTAGCAGATTGGTGAGGCAGATTAGTCTGAATTCTCCAATCACTTTGCAGAGTGGGAGGAGGACCTGAAGCTGTTCTTCCAGATGCCAAATGGAAAACAGGTCATTGTGAAGAGTTTGGCAGATCAAAGAACTCTCAAGAAGTGGTGGATTGACATTGTAGGCTTGCAGCGAGTTCCTGGATCGTGATCACCATTTGGTGTGCCACTGGATTGATGGCTTGGAGGGTCCACTTGACAACCATTGGTCCTAGAACGCAGAAAGCTGCGTACTTTTCTAGGTTAAGTAAAAGTACCATGGAAAAAGTGGCAGAGCTCGTGGAGCTCATGGAGTGGGTTCTGGAGGGAGAAGTTTCTATTAAAACTCAAAGGTAAAATGGACCAACAACTGCTCCTTACAGAGGCAGTTGCCTTAATATGTGTGAAGTGGGGAAAGGGGGGCCATGGGTACGTTTTTCCTGGGCAGCAATAGCTGACGTACTCATGGGTACTCAGCCTGGGTTTGGGGCTTCATCATATGGCTTACACAAAGGTCGCAAAGCTCTGGCAATGTAAGCGTTGGATCTGCCAGGGGGGACCATAACCAATCCAAACATAAGCGGATTGACTTGGATTGAAGGGGCAGCCAAATTGGGTTCCACCAGGGTCGATTCTGATAAATTTTTTAAAAAGAATTTTAAAATTTCCTGAAATCAAATTTCCTACTTGGATTGGCTTTCCCAGTCCCAATAATTTGGATTCCGTGTCCCAGACCCAGTTTTCTGACTTGGGAGCCCTTTCCTGAGCTTTGAGGTTTATTTTCTTCTTACCCAAGAACGTAAAGGATGGCGGAGTGGGTCTCAGAGAGAGGGGAAGCTGCTGTTGAAGGCTCCTGGACTGTATTACCTCATTGTAGACCTTTTTTATCTTTTCAATAAGAGCAGAAGCAATCAAATGGGAACTGTGGTAGGGTTTTTGGTGCCAAAGTAGTGAACCAACATTCATCCACTACATGACTCAAGTCCCCCAGTTGAGCCAAGGGCTCCACAGAGGCATTAGATCCCTTCTTCTTCCTAAAAGGGACCTTTTCCTGATTTAGCCCAAGAGGTTGGGTCTCTAGACTTACAGCTTCCTTACAATGGCTATATAATCTTAAGGAACCCAAAGGTTGGTTATTGCAATGGACCTTGAAACTATAGGCTTATGATTATGAGATAGTGCATCACTCTGGAAACAACATCAAAATGCAAATTGACTTTTTCAGCTGCTGTTGTAGAAGAATTATCCCCCTTTGCAAACCAAATATTCAAAAAGTGAATTGAATAAACACAATAGCAAAAAGCCACTATTTGCTGAACCTTGGATTGACAAATGAAGGGCACAAAAATCCAGGAAGGGAATTTGTACAAATTTGTAAAATGGATGAAGATTATACCCTCCACCTTCATCCCATCCAGAAATAATCGCGCAAGCTCATTGTGCAATGGGACACATAGACCTACTTAGGACTTAAAGTTAATTCAGCAGGGGTATTATTGGGAATCCTAAAAGTTGACATTCAAGATGTACTAACAAAAGTGCCATTAATGTCAAGCCCATCAGCCCTACAAGACTACAACTAATTTCAGGTTAGTTAAGCCTAATGGGGTTTGGCATACAGTGTCCATAGAGATTATAGAACCCTTTTACAACCAGCATTCTCAACTTAAAAGACATCACAGTAGCAATCAATCATCTCACCAAGTGGGCAAAGCTCAAGCAATCAGAGATATTGGGCGATATCAACTACAAACCTTTTATAATAAACAGTTATTACTTTGGCATGGTTGTCCACAAGTTATCCTCATGAACAATGCAACTAATTTCATATGTCAAGTTGTTATAAATCTGAATGAGCTAATGGGAATATTCAGAGTTCTTATCATCCCTTACCATCCTGAGACCCATGGGTTGGTGGAACGTGCCAACAGTACCTTAGTACAAGCCCTTCAGATGTTTGCCAACAAGCCTTATCTCAATGGGACATATACATGGACTCAACTGTCTTTTCTTATAATATCAGTTACCATAGTGGTATGGTATACTACCTTTTCGGGTTTATATGGTCAAAAACCTACATTACCACCTTTTTTATATTCATTCTTTACCAATGTGGATGAGGCCTGACCATCTGAGTAGGTTGACTTTCTGGTGAAATCCCTAATTAATATTCAGACCAGAGCTTATAGGGCAGCTCTGACTAGGGAAGTAAATTCAAAGAGTGCAATGATTTACATAGGTTCAAAGTGGCTAGCTTCTCAGTCAGTTAACGAGTTTCTTAGTGTGAACTTTATGGATTTGGTAGGACGCATAAGTTAGCTACTTTATGGAAAGGACCTTACATTGTACTTGACTGGGTTTTGGCCAAAGCATACACTATTTGAAGCTTGATTGATGGGAAAAAAGTTAATTATGTTCATGCCAAATTTCTCTAGCCTTATATTAAATTGGAAAATTAGCCTGTTAAAGATTAAGTGGTAAATCAAGTCAAGTGGGGTAAGTGTTGAATAATTGATTGAGTTGATTTCTGACTTGTGAACCAAAATAGTAATATGATACCAACTCCATTAAAAGATTTTACCATAAAATGGGTTGCATTGTATTTAACCCCATAAATTCCCATTCAAACCCCTTTTATACAAATCAACTTCCTCCCATAGTTGCATTATACTTTAACCAATAATCCTCATCACAATAGCTCTGATGAACCACGAATGAAGTGATCTGAGTATAGATAATATCCATCTATTCCAAGTATAGGATCACTTGCACTATCAAACTTAATTGTTTATTCATGTAGATCTTTAGCATATTCTTACCCAACCTAAAGGATTGAGAACTCTACCACATAGTCATGATATATAATAAAGCTAGAGTTGGACCACCCAACGATAACCTGTGAATGTAACGCATAAAAAAATCATATGGTACTCCATTAAGATGCCAACAGCTGCAAAACCTGGGTGGTTGTTGGCCTCCACGCCTCTCCTGCCCTTGGTGAAAGCTATAGTGAGACTCATGGTTTCCCCCATTACGGCCTTCTGGCTTGTTGTAGGGCCTTTGGTATGCATTTAAATTAGTTTGCTATTCACTTGACCCATAGAATGTTCCACTATAAGTCATTAAGTTAGCTGAGCCCTTGGGCTTTCTGGGTCTTTCACTGGGAATCATCACATCCAACCTGTATGGCCAACCTGCTCCCAGTCAGCTTGCACTAAGACAGTTCAGTACAGAAGCCAGCCAAATTATCACTCAAGTACCTTTACAAAAGATCATTAAATGTAGCTTGATAACAAGTATTATATCTACACGTTAGTAGGGTTATAAGTTTCATAACAAAGGAGCGTTATAATCTGTCCATGGATCATAGGATTAGACAGTTTAAAAGGTGGCATATAACATATATGCTCTGCATTACAATTGGTAAACTATGGGGCTTGAGTTTGGTGATGATGTCACTTGACCTCACGCTACTGAGGGCTAGATAATTTGGAATCATAAAATAACTCGGTAATGTATTAAGATAACATGCAGATTGCAATTATAGTAAGGAGCTGATCTATTGAATATATTGAAAATCTATCAAGTAAAGCAAACATATAAAATTTGATTTTAGTAAACTAATAGATTGCAGGTTAAAAGTTGGCCAACCTAAGAATCCTGTAACTTTTTCAAAGTACATGGCAGATATTTTAACGCTATAGCTAAAGCATCGTCCCTTGTGTAAAGCCTTTGGCATGATGTTTTAAGGCTTGGTACGGTGAAGATAAGCAATAAGTTTATATCAAAGTTTTATTGTGAAGCAAAACACCATAATTTTAACATGATAGCATGGCATACTTATTACCAGAGCAGGTGATTGTAGCAAGTATAATACTAAGTTGGCTATATCTCAGTTAAAGTGATCCATTTGAATAGAATTTAATCCGCTAAGTTAACATTGCTAATTTCATAATTATAACATATATATCTGAGTGTATATATAATGTTTATAGTACTGATTACTGCAAAGGGTTACTAAGACAAACACTTGCTTATTTATTTTATCCATGATAATGTAAATTTATCTTCAGGTTTACTAGAATTCTATCCCATCTTAAAGATATAACATTATGATTAGATAAGTCTTTATATAAACTTTTTTAAATTGAATTAAGTATTGTAATAGAGAATGAGTTTTAATATAGTGATTAATATATCCAAGACTTTTGAATAAATAGGTACACTAGAAGTATAGATTTTAAAGGATTTTTAGAATAGAAAACCATTTTTTAAGATCTAAAAGAACTTTAACCTGCAATCTGACCAGTTTTTATATGTTTGCTTACTTGATAGATTTTCAATATATTCAATAGATCGCTCATGTTATGTATGCATTACCGAGTTATTTTATGATTCCCCTTCAACCCTCAGTAACTTGATAGTCAAGTATTTGGCATCCTCTCAAGCCCCATAGTACCAATTGCAGAGGCATACTAAGCTGTGCAATCTATCAATGGACAGATATTCAAAACTTATAAAGGACTAAGGCTTTGTAGAATATTAAGATAGCATCAACATACCCCTGAGGTTAGAAACGCAAAGTGTTGGATCTAGCACATGTCAAGCATTGCCTAATATCACTTCACCATAACATTTTTTGTATGCCAGTAAGAGATCCGTTAGATCAAGATTATAGTCTTCTCACACCAGGATTTTCATTTAGGGGATAACCATTATAAGTCGTAATTATTACTTTTTGCATTCTCTTGATGACACTCAGACTTGCTCATGATGCCAAGTTATATCACCGCTAAAGTTATAGCTCCTACGCACCTCATTATAGTTTCTTTTTTAAGAACCTATCTTATTTCCTTACCAAGTTAAAAATGACCATGAGTCCCCCACACACTTTTCAATAATCTGCAAGGATAACATTTATCCAATGAAAAAAGATTGGTTAAAACTTGGCTTTTTATTGTATTTGCTCAGTTTGATCCAAGAAAATCTAGGAGGGGGTCTAGCTGAGGAGACTGGGTTCAATTTGAGTTGATAGGCAAGTCCTTAACCATGAAGTTATAATGAATGTGTTCCTAATTACAGTGGGCTTAATGCTAGTTATTCTTATGAGCACTCTTGTGGAATTCCTGTGCCCGATGGTCTTTACTGATGGCAAAATGATGGTGAGCGTCACAAAAAAAGCTGATTAAAAGAAGGCTGCACTTCCAATATGGGTGTATCAGTACCCTATGGTGTGCCCAGAATGACAGAGATACAGCTGTCACAACAACTCTGAAGAGGGATGTTCTAGGGAATATCTGAGGTAGAAAAATCCAATAAATGTAATACCTTTACATGTTTGAGTGGGGTAAAGATTATTTTGCGGTGTATACTTCTATTACTGCACAAAAACCCTAGTCGACTCTCTGGGTGGAATCCTTCAAATTGGGGTAATGCTTATGTTCAATCTGTTCAGCCATTTGGCCTCTTATAAGTAGTAGGGTTATATCAAATCTGCGGCAAAATCAGAGGTCATTCTGAGGTTTCTCTCATCTCCTCTGTAATTTAGTTCAAACTCCTAAGTGGAGACCACCCCTATTTATAGGCCTGAAGGAGATTCAGGGTGATAAAAATATTTTCCCCACCAATCACTAACTAGGAGCTGTGTTAATCGGACAAACTACCAACCCTTTCTAGGTGGGTGATTGGCGCAATTATATTAAAATGCTGCTACATGATTATGTCCTTCCAGGAGTTGATCTCCAATTTAAACTAAGCTTTATAAAGGCAATGCGCATCTCCAGAATAGTGATAGGCTTATAATTATTTAGCTAAATTGGGAAGCCCCTTCACTTATTCTGAATTCCATCACCCTTCTCTTTTAAAGCCTAGAATCACTTTAAAGACCAGGAGGTGATAGTTTAATTGAGTATCCTTTTTGTCCTCATTTTAATCACTAAATAAATTGTATTTATTAAACATTCACTTGTGGTATTTTCCTAGTTAAATATTTATCTGCGGTCAAGAGTCTTACTACTCTACTCCCATGAGATTATTGAAATTCCTAAGCTCAAAAGCACCAGCGATCCATAATCGCCCGGATTTTAGCAACATACAAAGGCCTCATTTCATACCAAATGATTGCAATAGTTGCAACCTTAGGCCTTGAAGGGTAGCCCCTAGGAGTGGGAGAAGCAGGGAGGATAACAATATCTCCATGCTTCACAGCTTCTGGCCTTTGGAATAATATTTAGAAATTCTAGAGCCAAAATCTAGTCATAGTTAATGCCATGCTTGTTAAATATAAATCTGCAATTTAAGCTCACAAATGTTTTCTAATTCAAAGCAAGTTGGCTTATCTACAATTGTATTGTCTCTGGGGTAAACTCAAGTTTGTTGGATTAGTTTAAACAGCTTTGCAAAATTTGCAGAAAAGGTGGACCGTTATCAGATTGACTACCTGGGCAGGCAAGGGGCATTCTGAGGGTCTGGATAATATTCCCATATCATAGGTGCTCAAGCAATTAAGAACTAAGTGCTCCTTACTTGAGTGAGGTACAATAGAAAAAAATATGGTGACATATTCTGGTTGATTGTAGAAAATCATTGGCCAATTTTTGGAGCATATCTGGTCTGGACGTGCGTGGTGTATTCAACAATTTGATGGTAGCAATTTTTGGGTTTAGCTCTCACAAACTTGGATAAGGCAAAACGAGTCATCAAATACTTTTTTGGAACGCCCACAAAAGATTTAAGGATAATACTATGCAGATGGTGACATACTTACAGGATGGATTTGGAGAATTAAAATTATGGTGTAGTATGCAGAGTCTAAAAATAAGAGAAAAAGAGTTCAGCAGGTTTATTGCAAAGGAAGTTCATATAAGAGTAAATTAGCAACAGACTTTAGAAGCTGTTGACTTTATAGAAAATGGGATAGATCCCAGAGCACTATCCTGGGACTGAAACCCATGGGGAATACTATTATTGGTTGATCTGAGGGGTTTAGCATAGGTTGGGTAAAATTTTTTAAAATAATATAAGTGGTGGGATTCGAGATAATAATCAAGTGAAATCCATGCTTTTGAATTGAAAATTGACTGATTGACTCTCAAACAAGCGCGAATGGAACCCTATTCTGAAGCCACTAAAAACATATTTAATCAGGAATCTCATGCATACAAGAATCGATGTAATCATCTTCAAAAATCACATCCTCACTTCCTGAATCACAAGAGGCGTTGCCCTCATCACTGCAGTCATGAGGAAAATACAATACAATAAGGACACCATACAGGTGGTCAATTCAGAAGGCAGTAAAAGATCCTGATCTTGCTGGGCTATGGAGTTCACTAAGGCATAATGCCTCCATACGCCCTATAAATACCAACACTTTTTAATACAACAAAGTAGTCTTATATTCCCTCCATCTATTCGTTTTTTCGACTATATGCTAATTTTAAGCTTTGAGCCCATTTTCTGACTTCAGCAACAGTCAAGAGAACTGTTACGCCGCAAATAAGCTTTAAAAATTTTATCTCTATGTTGACAAATCAATTTAGAGCTTGTATTGATGCCACTAGGCTTGCATTAACTTTTCCACATGTTAAAAAACTAATTAAATTTTAATTCAGGCTGAGGATCAGTGGTGAGCTCATATTATTAGGATTATATTTGCATAGATTTGTTTTAACTGGGAAATTTAATGGAACGAACTTGTAGTAGATTGGACTATCTGGAGTGACGATCTGCAACATTTGGACTAGTTGGGATCTCATTTAAATAGTTTATATATATGGTTTTTGGTAGATAGGAATGTTTTGGGCAATTTCTGAAACTATATGAGCTACTGAATTATGGTTGAGATGGGCCCTAATGCAATGCCAGCGGTCCTGAACTGGACCAAAATCCCCTTCTGAAATTTTTAGTGAGGAAAAGGCAAAGGTGGCAAAGAATGTTGATTATTGGGGGTAAAGTAAATTGTTGAGCATCCACCACATGAGTTTAGTCACACATCTGAGATAAGGGAACAACTGGAGGCCTGGTGACCCACTTTCTCTTACAGGGGTATTAATTTTTGGTCTAGGAGGAGGGTCTAGTACTCAGAGCTTCACCACCCTTTCCAGTTAAGACAGGAATTATCTGCCTCCAAGGGCATGGATTATAAGTAATTTTAATGTCTCTCAGGGAGTTGATGATAATTATGGCTTAGACATTTTTTGAGCATGGGGCCCCAATGTGGGAATTGAGGGAATTTTCAACTTTTAGCTTAAAATTGGTACAATCTTTGGAGCTTACCCATCTGCTCTCATATGAGTGTAGTACTTCCATGCAATTAAGTACTGGACTGAGCAGCGGGAATTTAAGGCATGAATTTCCTGTATATCAGCTTTCTATGAGATTTGCTAACAAAAATCTTAGGCGAAGTGGGTCACTGTCCATAAAAAAATAGTTTTGAATTGTTGAAAACATTGCAGTTCTTTCAGTGCGCTGTAATTTTTATATAGAAGGACCCATTGCATAGGTTCTTCTCAACTACATAAGGACCTGAGCGTTTGCTGACTAACTTTTCTTGGTGACCTTTATTCTGAGGTTTAATGTATCCAGCATGACGAGGGAGCAACCTGATATATTGGCATGGGTGCCGCTTTCAGTGAGCAAACTTCTTGTATCATTAATTGCTACTTATTGACGCTCCTAGATGAGCTTTTGGGTAACATACGTATGGGTTTTGCGCTCTTCTGCAGCAGAGAACACCAAGTGCAGAAGAGGACCAATATGGAAGGAAAGGTTCTAACTTAGGGCTATGAAGTTAGAAAAACCAGTGGAGTAGTGGATGTATTGTTGTATGAAATTTGTGTTATGAGAAAATCTGTAGCTCGGGTATCCTGGGAGTTAGATGCATATAAGCGCAGGTACTGCTCTGAGATCTGGTAACCTCTCAAAAACCCATATAAATGGGGATGGTATGCAGTAGCCAAGCATTATACTATGCCGAGGAGCCACAGGAGAGCATCCCATAATAGGTTGATGAACTGTGGACCCAAACACCAACATTCTCTTATTGGAGGCCAAACCTTAAAATATTTGAGAGAATAAAGTCCTGAAGTTTCAGCTTTAGTTTTTGGTGTGTGGCAGGAGATAAACTATAAAAACTTTATAAACTAATTAAATACCCCTATAGCTGCTAAAGCCTTTTGAGGGCGTGTGCTTCACTATGAAGTATAAAGAGACTGAAGTCCAAGGATTTTCAGCCTTCTGAAGATGGTTTAGAAATCTCTTTACCCCAGTTTGATATGACAGAGTGGGTGCATGTGACACGTTTTGACACTCATGCCAGGATATCCAGATGAGATCAGGAAATCGTTATCCTCTTGATAAGCTCCGCACTTTTGTTAGATTCTGAGTGGCCACTGCTGTAGTTACATGATTCTCTTTAACGATCTGGGTGTACAAAGAGTAAGAACCACAGATTCTGCACCGAAATAAGATTTTATACCCATTAAAGCATATATGGGGCCGTTGCAATTTTTGATCTAATGTCCTCATGCAGTTATATTCTTAGTAAAGCACAGTTGGGTACCCAAGACATAAAAATGGGTGCATCTGGGGTTTATTACTAAAGGATATTTTAAGTGGTACCAGAAATTATTTGGGAGAGGGCACAACATTTGTGAGCTTTAAGATATCATCCACACTTGGGATCAAGGATCAGTTTTAATCAGCATGTCTTTTAAGACGATCAGGGGCCAATTATTGAACTTATATTTTAAACAGAAGCAGCAGAGCTCTTGGTGGGCTTGAGCCTTACAATGAGATTGTTTATGGGGCTTCTGAAAGTACAAAATGAACTTTTGATATGTTCATTTGTAATCTCCTGTTGCGCTTTCTGGAGGATGTATTGCCTTATTTGAGCGCCCAGGTCACTGACGCCAACTCCATATCATAGATGGCAAATCCTGCTAAGTTAATTTAATCATGCGGGAGAATTTGGAAAATAAAGTGTTTAGCCTTTTTTTTGCTCTTACAGAAACAACGCTCCTGCAGAAACTGATAAGGCATTATATGCCACAATGAAGGCATTTAAAGTGTCCGTATGGTAGGAATTGGGTTGAGAGACGACTTCTGTAATGTAATTAAAGAGATACTGGGCTTGTCTATCTATTTTAATGGACGTTTTTCAGTTAATGGTTAAAGTTTGCTACTAACTGAGAGAAATGATGGAGAATATTATGAAAGGTCACCGTTCCAAGAATGCTCCTTAATTGCTTCTGATAAGTTGAATTAGAAAAGGATTAATTGCCTTCAGTTTGCAGGGGGAATGCATACCTATCCTCTATAAATACGAATCACAAAAAGGTCACCTCAATGTGAATAAATTTGCACTTTGAAGTCTTCACAACTAGCCGTCCTCGTTGAGTTCAGCCATAACTGCTTCTTGATCCTTAGCGTTCTACTAATGGTAAGGTAAAGGATCGTCATATCACAAGTATATGTGATAGCACAAGGGAACCAGAGTTCTCCTATGACAAAGCCAATGAGACACTGGATAGTTGCTGGTGCGTTCTTCAACCCAAATGGCATCATTCTAGGCTGGTAAAACCCTCACTTGGTATGAATGGATTTGAGCCACTCCTGACCTTTAGTGACTCTCACTTGATAGAAAGCGTTGACCAGGTCGAGCTTGGAGAACACCCAAGACTTTATAATAGCATGAGTAATGGACTTTTCAGGGGTATTGGTTATGGACTTGGTATGTTGTTCAGGAGCCATAGTCAATATAGGGCCTCAAGGAACCGTATGCCCCTTAGGCAAAGGTGATAGGGGAGGTATTGAATTAAACTTTTTAAAATCCAGCGCTTCTCCACCATTTCGTCCAGCCATATCCAAAAGCTTTAATTATCCCTTATGTATAGAAATAGGGCAGTTTGGTTGAATTGGTCCACTGTCACATAAATGACAAGTAATATTCTGAGTGGGTTGAAAATCTAGTCTCAAAAGTCCTGTCAAAGATTCTCCTGTAAGGGATGAGGAAGGGAGTTAGCCTGATGGTAGGTCCTGGGAGGGAGGTGCAGAAGTTGAGATTACCAAGAGAGGCCTCAGGTTGTAGGGTGTTAATTAAAGGGAGCTCCCCTCATGAACCTGAATCTGTCAAGAGAGATTGAGTTGAGGTCTATAATTATTTTCACACGCTGGCGACCCCACCAGTTACACCTTAATCATGTAGATTAAAAGTTCGTGTATTGCAGAGAAGTGGTCCCAGAAGCAGAAGTCATGGATAAAAATTGTATTGACCGTCTTACGTGTTGCATTTCAAGAGTTTGAGGATGCTCTCAGTAATAGGGCCACATTTTTATCCAGATCTAAATATTGCACAAAACTGAAGTCCATGAATTTTCTAGCTGTCCCTGGGACTAGGAGAGCCTGCACAATACCCTCTCATGGCTAAGTGCTGAAGATAATGATAAATAGATATATTTCAATTTATAATTAGTCGCTAAAAGCTATAGAGAAGTGGGATTGGAAGTAAGGGACAGGATGAGTAGTGAGTTCTGAGTAGCTGGTGGACTGAGAAGCTTGTCCTCAGAGAGAGCATCTGATAAATCCTACTTGTAATTGACAAAGTAGGGCTCTTGGGTTTAAAACATTTCAGCTCTCCCCGCAAGATGAAGAGATGGGGACAGGGTATGATATACAAAGTGGTAGCTGAATGGCGAGAGGACAGTAAAGAACAGGCTAGGACAAGACTGAAAAACCAGATAGACTTTTCCCTTTCATCTTACCACCAAAAGGGCGAAGGGATTGGGACTTTAGGAGGAAATGGACTTGCATAAGGGGTGATGAATGCCTGAGAGGTTGTAATTAAATCCACTGCCAGTGTGAGTTACTGGAAAAGCGTGGATCTTTTGGCGCGTGAGAGAGAAGTCAGCCTCTAATGATGTAGGGAGCGAGTCCCAGAAGGGGTGATCTCTGAGGTTAAGTCAAGGGTGGCCCTAAATGAAGAAACCGAACACTGAAAGGCACTTTTGAGGTAGAAAGATCAGCAAGGTATCTATAAGAGCTGTCAGGGCTGAGGCTCCATGGACAAAGAAGAAGAGCAGGAGAAGGCGTAAGGCTCTGGACTCTGGTACTTAACCTGCATAAGAGACTAAGGCAATAAAGGGTGTAGTATTTCTCATGATACTTCAGAGCTTAGCACCCTATGCATCTAGTGGTGGGCATCTCCTTTAAGAGCCGCAAGGAGACCTGCATTTAAAAGGGCATCAATAGGGGCAGGATTTGGGAGCTTTCTGCAGAAAAATGGACCTAAAATTTGGCCAGGGCTTCCAAGACTTAATAAGCTACAATAGTGGAAGATTTGATGACCTTAATCACTGTGAGGCTTACAAAAGAGACATTATTGGCTGTTGGAACCTGGGCTTATGCTTCGTTCTGTATGAACCTGCTTGCAGGCCTGGTTAAGAAAAACTAGGGATAAGAAGAGAAGTTAAGTTCAACAAATGATTGTAGAATAATGGTAAACGAGTAGGCAATTGCTAGAAAAACTTCCATGAGGAGGGCGGAGAGCGCCAACATTAAGGGCTAGCTCATTATTTAACGGAGCAGATGACTAAAAAGAAAAAAGAAGACTGTTCTTCAGTTTGGGTGTGATTACCAAAATGGGTCCAGGATGCCAGGGAAACAGCTTTCCTAATGATTATGAGGATTGAAGGCCTAGGGATTACATGAGATAATAGGTAAAATACATACTAAAGGTTTTTCATAACAAGCCAAATAACTGCAATTGGGGCAACAAGGATCTTGCAGGGGCATCCCCATGGGTAAGTTAATCAAGAAGGAAGACTTTTTCATCAGACTTAGCGGTTTCTGGACTTTGGATATAAAGTTTAAAAGTTTAAAGAAAAATCAAGCCACAAATAATTTTCATGCTTGTTTGAATACACAAATATGCTATTCAACTCAAAAAAATTTACATAAAATCAATTCAGCTTAAATTAAATTTTATTAATAGTCTCTGGGGTAAGTTTTAGAGTGTAAGCTTATTTTAAACTACTGCGCAAAGTTGGTAATAAACGCGGGGTTATTGGATCAGATTGTCTACATAGGCGGTGGTGGGGCCACCTGATGGTACCATTCAAGATAACTTGGATATTTGGGGCTCAAGCAGAAAGAGCATTTGGTTTATCCTTGCTCAAAAAATTGTACACTGGAGGAAGAGTGATAGGAGGAAACATGCTAACTGGTTTGCGCTGTATTTGAGGCAGATTGGCAGGCAAATTCATATTTTAAGTGAGTGCGACGTGCAGATGGATTGATGGCAGTGATCTAGGGGATTATAATTTCATATACTCAACTACGGTTCAACAAGTCATTGGATCAATAAAACAGACCACTTGCTCAAGTACACATGGGTAATACTGCTCAGAGGGTGGCATAATTTTCTTTTTGGATATGGAAGATTTATAATATGGAGTTATATGCAGAGTCCATGGATAAGCAAAATAGGATGGAGATAGGTTATTGAAAATAAGTTAGATTTAAGTATCAACTGACAACAGAACCTGGAAGGTGTTTATACTATATAGGAGAGGTGATTAGCGGAGAGCAAACAACTTGCCTGGGCCTGAGGCCAATGGGTAATACTCTGATTATCTGAGCTGATATGAGTAACACAAGTTGAGGAACCATAAAAATTTTGAATTTTTTTAAAAAAGTCTTGGTTTTTGAGTCAATAAATTGGCGAAGAGCTCAAATTGATGCAACTAATTTTGCATAGATTTTCTAACTGTAGGAAAACTGTTTGAACCTTATATGAAATCCAACAAGTTGGGAATGAGATTAAAAAATCATAACCATTTCTTGATATATTTACCTTAAATGGGATACAAGGTGGAATGACCTTGTGGAAGATTGAGATATAAAGTTTTAGTCTAAAATTTTCTAGATAGCATGATCTATCTCACTAATTTGTTTGGTTTTGTTTGGTGTTTGTGTAGATTATGGTCATTTTATGACATAAATTGAGTAATGGGCTATGGGCGGGATGGGCCTTAAACTTTATCAGCAGCTCCTGTACTGGAACATTCCCTTCAAATCTTTTTATTATTCTCAACAAGAATGAGGTAAAGGGGCAGAAAAGTAGATTTCTTTGGTTGCAAGAAAGTAAAATACTGCCCATCCACCACATGAGCAAAGTCAAACATCTAAGATAGGGATAAATGGAGGCCTGGGGCCCCTCTTGCGCCTAAAGGGAGCTGATTACAGCTGGCAGAGGGGTTGAACCTAAGATCAACCAGTGGGCATCAATAGATGATACCCCCATTCGTTATTCATGTCATTAATGGCAAAAAGATCTTTGTCATACAATGGTATTTTGTCTGCGTTGGGATTACCTTGGGGTTAAAAAAATACAGAATGCTATAACCATCCTCAATCTCTTATAAACAATAGCCTTTAAAACTAAAAGAAGTCCAACTCTACAATAATTGGCGATCTAGTTGATTGTGTGTAAATACAGGGGCATCTAAAACACTTCCCTTAACTTCTTGAAATGATGACTCTTAAACATTACCATAAACTAATAATACTTATACTGTGAGATGTGTTAACAGTGTGTCTGTGGTGGAGAAATCCTTTGCAAACATAAGGAGGAATACTACCACCCTCAGTAAACTATGTACTCCAGCTTTATTCACTAAGAGAGCCCAACTACTGATTATTGGCTAATTAGTAGGGCAGATAGACATTTCATTTTTAAAGATTACATCATTATAGAAATGTTATTGGTATCCTTAAAGAGCTCAGATTTGAGGTTCTTTAACTTCAAAATAAATTAAGACTTTTCTTGAAGAATTTTCTCAACGTCTTTATCATGCCCCTTTTTATTCTTGAAAAATATGATAAGGTTGTCCATTTATGATACGTAGAATTTCTATAGAAGATGTCAAATACATAGTTAATACCTCACTGGAATACAGGAGCCACATTGCGGAGTTTGGAGTGCATCATTTCTATTCAATTATTCCCAGGGCGAAATTGAAGGAAATATATCTTTTATGGTGAGAGTGTACTGTAATCTAGTAGAAGACGTCATTGAGGTCAGCTTGGAGAAGATTTGACTTTTCGCACATATAGGAGTGATATCCTCTATAAGTGGAATGAGGTAAGTATCTGCCTTTGTAACTGAGTTGAAATTTTTTAAACCCACACAAGGGCATAAGTCACTGTTGGATTTGAAAACTAGATGCACCGGTGAATGACTAAGGACTTGGAGGATTGACTAATTATTTCCTGAGAATACTTTTTAAATAAACGTCCGTTAAATATTTGACTTTATCATTTAAAAAAGTGCATAGGGTTTCCTAAGGGAGCATGCAACCTCCTTAAGTTTAATAATAATATATATAAGCTGAAGACAGATAATGAATAACAATCAGCAGGCATAAAGACGTGATCTAAGTGCTGAAACTCCAATTTATGGTCAATGGATGGGAGGACCTTCGTGAACACCCAATAATGGGCGCTTGGATGGCATAGAACAACATTTTTTAAGCTTGTGGGTCAAATAATTACTGGGGACCATTGGTTGCGCCTCAACCAAGAGGTGTACTCCTTAATATTTAAAAGGGTAAAAAAACTTTCCCCATAAACCAGGGTGCTCTAGATCATTGTTATAGATGATAGGTGGGTGAAAGCCTACTCCTTAAGGTTATATTGGTGCCTTCTCTTCTCATCACTAAGGAGTTGGTAGAGAAATCCAGGGGGTGTGCCAGGTGGTGGTGGTGGCTAGAAGCCATTGCCAACAGGGAGCTGCAGCTTTACACCTTGCCAGAAGTCCTTTTCACCTAGTTTAGTTTCATTGATGTTGGATAATTTGATGACTTAATTCCTAGTTCTTGCTCAGAGTCATGACAAAATCAAAGTTACATTCTTTGTATTTACCCTAGGTTGGATTTCTAGTTGACCCATGACTTTCCATATGGACTTTTTCCTGATAAAAGATCCTTTTCACAATTACACTGTCTGATAGTTGAAGAACCTCATCACAAGAGCAATACTGCATTATGAATTGTATAATAATTTTTTTAGTACTAGATGGTCCCAACCCAAGATGAATTTTATAATATTATTATAAATATTATCCACTTATTTTAAATAAATATCGCTCAAATTTGTCAATCTTTGTTGTTTCTTTTTGAAGATCTTTAGCATAGTTTTACCTAAACTGAAGAATTGAGAACCTTACCACGTAGCTGTATCAAACATTAGAGCAGGAGTTGGACTGGCCATCAATAACCTGTGCAAGTAGCGCGTAAATGGACCTCTTACTAGACAAGTGGTGCTCATTACAAGGAGCTGCATTAGTAGAAAAGAATAAGTTATAACCCTTATTATGGACATGGCTCAGTTAGGGGGAAATGGTGAGAACAGCTAATCTGTCACTTTTTACAGTAATTCTTCTACTCCTAATTGTCTAACACTGGTTTAGTTATATTACAATATTCTCCATAGTTTGAGAGCTTTAAGACTTATACATTCACTGAGGAGCAGCTTAGACAGATTGGGGACATGTTACTTTGGGGACACCAGCTCTTCGCCATATCCAATCTGATTTGGTGCCGCTTTATCTTATCATCATCAGAATTAGGATAGCTGATTATGCAATATGAGATTTTTTGGTCTCTAAGACATCATCAAGTCCTACAAAGATTTAACAGCTTAGCTCAGTGGGGCAATATCTTTATGGCTAACTCCAACACACCGTTTAAAAATCCCTATTAACCTTTTTTCACCACCATGCTCTAATTATGGAAGTGTTCAACAGAAAAAAACAAGACGTGGAATCACTGAAGGACTCATTTGAAGCTTGAAACCAGATTACAAGATGTTATCCAGGCTTTCAATGTTAACCACAACCTTAGTGTTAAATCTTGCAATGATTGGATTGCCTTATAAATCTATTAATCTAGTACATGTTGGCCATAGGAAATCATCTCATAGAAAAACGTGGAGTCACCAATGAATGGATTAATTAATTATATGTCATGGATGCAGCTAAGGAGAACTAGACTGGGCTCCCAGTCAAGGTGCGTGAGCACCCAGTAGAGGGCCAAGAATGCCAGAGGCATAGCAGTCCAGGTGACTAAAAGAAGTGTCGACCTACAGTCACGTGAGGAAAAAAACATACAATAACATACTGAAAGCCCCCAAGGCAAACCAGATGGTTGCGTTGGGGCAACTGAGAGTCTTGCAGGGGCAACCCCCAGAGGTGGGAGAGGCATTAAGGACTATGACTCCTCTAAGGGGCACGTTTGCAGGCCTTTATTACCTGAGGGAGAGGCTTGTGCGCCCATGGGAGACAGTATGGGGCCACCCTGTTGTTATTAAATGTGGGTGGAAGCAGGGAAAACCCCATAGGAGGGGCTGGAACTGAGTCCCCACAAACCGGGACCCTCAGAGTCCTGCTGGTGAGTGGACCCCGCAGTGGTGGGGGCAACAAACAGAGCTGAACCCACATGCAGTGGGCCAGGGACGCCTTGATATTGCTCCCCTGGGGAGCAAACTGGGTGGACTTGTAATCTGAATAAATGGAGTGGTATCCATTTAACTGATGCAACAGAATGAACAGAACAGTGGGCTTCTCTTTGGGGGTGGTCCAGATGATCATATTGATGATCCGCTGCCTCATGGAAGGATTAAGTGACCAGATAATCCAGTCTGCAAACATAGAAAAAAGGATCTGAGCAACGGCATGTCTCATTGGATGGAACAATGGAATGATGTTTTAAAACTGTGTTGACAATGGGCGGAGTCTGCAGTGAATGGGGCAGATACACAGATTTTATTTAAAAAGGCTAAAAAGAATGAACCAACAACTGCCTTTGGTGGGGCCAGTTGCCTTTTAAATGGTTTCATAGGCATAAGGAGGAGTCAGGGGATTGGTTGTTTGGGGAATTCGGGAGAGAATTTTGTTTGGCTGACTTGGAGGGGGGGCGAAAAGTGACATCCGGTTCAGTAGAAGCTTAAAAAAATTTGCAAACTTTCCCAACTTCTTGTGACCAAGCCAAATTGATGCTGCCAATCTGGGTTTTGATGACTTGACTCAGCCAATTTTCACAGCTTGGGAATTCTGGATTTGTCTCAGAAAGCAGGGGTCGATGGATTGGGTTTGGTGCAATTTGGGATGATCCCGAGATTGGCCTGCCCACGCGATATGAACCTCCTGAAACTGCATCAGAATGTCAGACCCAATGATTTAAGCTGTCCGCACCCAGGTTTCCAATCTGAGCCATATTCTGATCTGACTTCTGAACCCAGCCATCCCAAACCGGCCTCCCCAGTCTGGAATTTATCAGCTTGCCTCCAACACTGGGATTTGCCATTTTCCCAGTTTCTCCCCAAAGATGGCCTGAGGATTGGGTGGCCTCCAGACCCCCCCCCAAGCGCCCTACCGTGCACCACCTCCATAAAGGCCTCCTCTATCAATCCTACCAGGATTGAAGAGGAGGAAGGGGAGGGGAAGAGGCAGCTTTGTGGAGAAAAGCTGTTACTGAGCGCTTGTCTATCACGTGGGCAAGGTCACCCAACTGTGACAGAGGGTCCACAGGAGCCTTGGGCCCCCTCTTTGACTGGAAAGGGCGCTGAGCCATATCCAGCTTCAAGGGCTGGTCCCCAAGAATTACACTACTTTTCCCCTTTTTTTGACAGAAAGGATCCCACCCCCTGGGCATGGACCAAGCCGTTGTTCTTGTGGCACTCCAGTAGCTTTATGGCAAGGATGGCCGCGATCTTCTGAGATGGGAAGGATTCCGTTGGGTGAGAGGCGTGGAATTCCTCAATCAGGTCCCATCAGTTCATACTTTGCGCGCGTTCACCCAGCTGTTATCATATGAGGTAACCTTTCCAGGCGACCTATTACAGAATGGATCGGCGGGACCTTCAGGAAGCTATGATGGCTTCCACCTCTGATTCCTGGCGTCAGGATTCGAGATAAATGTCATCTCAAATTCCTGTCTTCCAAATCTGGCTATGCCGAGTCAGTTGAAAAATCTCAGCCAAGACAAAACTTTTTCTGGATCATCCTTACCTAGTACTGAGTCATATGGAGCGGTCTTTCCAACTTCTCAGTCAGGTGAGTGACAATATCCATTGATGACGCCCTCGAGGAGGCCTTTCCAGAAGGGTAGTAAGATCCTGATCAGATGAGGCTCCAAAGATCCCAAAGGCATTGAGTCCAAACGCACCCTATAAATATTGAAGCATTTTGAATTAATAAAATATTTGGTAAACTAACTTTTATTTTCCGTTTCCTCTTTGGTGCTCATTTCCAATTTTCCAGATTTGAGCCACCACAAACCCCAGCGCCAGTCAAAAGAACTGTAGCGCCGTTAAAGTGGTGCTCACTACAGGGGGCTCTGAGCTGACCCAGTGAAATTGTCGATCACACAAATGGAAACCAACAGTACCCCTGACGACCAAAAAACTGGTCAATTGAGGAGCACTACTTGATGGGTTAGTACTTCTTGATATGTGACACCACCCTCATAGCTGGAAAGGCTAGAGTTCCGCGCCGCCTTCCAATTCTCGCTGCCCTCCTTAGATGGGGCCAATATCAACTTCAGCTTGAACACACCCACAATGTCGTTGAACAACTAGTCCTCAGCATCTACGCTGAGGGTGTCTGCTCCAGCTGCTCCCGCACCTCTGCCATGCCCTCCACAATGCGGGACCTATACTCCTCAGCTGCATTACCTGCTGGGGAGCTTACCTTGGGGCCTGATCGCTACCTTTGTAATTTTCGTCCATCTTACAATAAATCACCTCCTCCAGTTAGTAGGATTACACCATCAGGAGGTCTCTCGGCACCTAGAGCTCACCCAAAATTTACATTTATACATTCTCAACTTCTATGACATGTCCTCTTCCTTTGTGCATGACAATCGTGAGGCTATACTCGATAACTGATGACTAATCAACAAGATATGTGATTAACTGGTAGTATTAGATAGCGGCATCTCCAGCTACCTCAAGGAGCAATTTCGCTAATTTGCTCAGCGGTTTGAAGTGACATGGGCCCAGTGCTTACAACAAGCCAAGGAACTACTACAATCCCTACAACAGCACTACTGAGAGCTGGCCTCTCGCAACTACCCCCATGGCTGCCAGGCCTGAAGGTCCTGAGGGGCGTCAGGGGCCAGCAGGCCCCGAGGGTCCGCGTGGGCCTCAAGGGCCTTCTGGCCCCCTGACCTTGGGCGAACCCAAGGACCCCTGGAAAAAAGATATAATAACCGCTCTGGCCGCCCTGCAGGACCAGATCCGGAAGGTGGCCTTGGGATGCAAGCTCTGAACGGACGGTGTTCCCCTTGACCTCAGGGTCTCCATCAAAGTGCTATTGGATGAGATGGATAACCTCAGCGCTTTCATGAGGTTCACTGACGCTTGCATCGCCTGGCTTGAGACAATGTGTCTTGGGTTCAAAACCCAGTTGGCCACCATCAAAAACCAGCTCCAACTACAGAACGCCGAAATTCAGTCCTTAAAGGAGCAGGTTGCCAGCAAGGCGTCCGCTTCCACCCTCAGTCAAAATTGAGAATACATTCAAGAAGACTTAGAAGGCTTGCAGAGGCGGCTAGATCAACGGGCTCCTCGAGAATATGCAGAAATGGAGATCTCAGAGCTGACGCCTATCCCAGGCGTTAACACCCTCTCTATTCCTATTGTTGCTAACTTTAAACCTAGCTTCAAGGAGAAGTTCACACCTGGATGGGAGAGCATCGTCTCCTTCTTGTATGCTACAAGAGTTCTATGGAGGAGGCCACCGACTGGCAAAAGGTGAAGCACAACCACTCATGCCTAGACAGTACCGCCTGGGAAATTATGACTCCCCATCTGAAGGAGTATAACACCTGGGAACAAGTCCACACCGCCCTGATCCAAGAGTTCAGCAGAACAAAACCTTGGCCAACCAGAAGCAAGCGTTCATGGGCATTCGACTTAACAAAGGAGAAAACCCTATGGAGTTTGCCAACTATTTCTATGCTCAGGCTCAACCTTTAGTTATGACAAGCCGTATCACTCTGGATGATGCCATTACCACTGTCATCTCCACCCTGGTGTCCTATCCTGAGGTCCAGATGCACATGATCAGGCAAAAGAATGGGTTCACTTGAATCAGAGAGATCAAGGAGGTCCTCAACGAGATCCCTGCCACGATCCTGAACTCTAAGGCTGCGGCCGCTGGCCCCTCTAACCGCCCTAGGGTCCATGTAGTCAAGAACCAGAAAACCCCCATCTGCGGTGCACCTATTGCAATGGCTTTAGGCATAGCGCCAAAACTTGTTGGAAACGTCTAGCTGAGGAGGTGGGAAAAGGGCAGTCAGCATGAAAGATGAGGCGCTCCATACTGAAACCCCTGTCCAGCCTCAAGTAACCCCTACACACAAATCAGAAGATGTTAACCCCAAAGAAGTAGCTGCGGTATCTAATGACAATAAAGACATTGATAGTGCTTACTCTTCTTCTGATGATTCTCCTATGTTCCTTACATTGCCGCCTCAGTTTGGAATTTTGGTCACCTGAGTCGCCATCTGGGTCCACAAGATTCCAGTTTATGCCATAGTCGACAATGGCTCCCCCATGAACGTTATCTCTTCCAAGCTGATGAAATGCATCAAGGTTGCCCCCAACATGCCGCACTACATGGAATATGGCACGGCTGGCCCTCAGTGCACCTGATCCATAGGGGCCTATTCCTCTCTACCGATTTGGTTTGGGAAGCTCACTTTGGACACAACCGCCATCACTTTGGATAACACCAGGTATAATCTACTCCTTGGAACCCAGTTTCTTTGAGACTATTCAGCTGTTATCTACTATGACGGTGGTTTCTCTCCCTTCTAGGACACTGAGTCCCTCTGGTTTTTGAAACTGCCCATGACTCTAGGGCGGATGTCAAGGCCCAAGCCTGCCTACTGGAGACTGAAGGATGAATCAATAGGCTTGAGTACCACGTCCGGGGCTCTTGAGTCCAGCTGCCCCCTCCTGCTGTGGATGGATCTGAGGGGATATCGGTTTACTTGCCCCGGGCGACTGCCATGCCCCCAAAATCCCAGGTCGTTATCAACACCTGGGTCCACATCAACATTCCCTCAGGGGTACTTACTGGAGGTCCGAGGTCTGGATAACCCATCTCCCAAGGAAGTGCTGACCTGCCCCAGAATCCTTGATCCAGCATATGCCAGATCAATATCAGTGTTGTTAGCCAACCTGACTGACAAACCAAAAGTTATAGGACCTAACCAACCTGCCGCTTACGTTCGCTTGTTACCAATGGGGCTGTTGCTGACATCTGAAGCCTTGGGGAATTGAGGGACCTTGGCTTGGAGTCGCCACCCTCATTTAATTTGGTTGACGCTAACATAGGAAAGGACCTCTCTGATGAACAGCGACTTAAGGTTCAGGAGCTCCTGGAGGAATACTCGGATCTATTCTCCACTTTGACCTATAATTTTAGGAGGATGAATGGAGTCCTCCACCATGTAGAAACCAGGGATGCCCCCCATTTTGGTCCCGGCCTTACCGCAAGAACAAGGTCAAAGAGGCCCAGGCCACGGTAGAACTCAAACAGCTGCTTGACGCGGGGCTCTTGGTTCCCTTAAATAAACCCTTGGTCCTCCCCACTGTTGCTGGTCCAAAAGAAGGATGGCAAGCACCGGGTGGTGATAAATTATCAACGACTCAACTCCATCACCAAGAAGGACAGCTATCCTCTGCCCCATATTGACAACTCGCTCTGACTGCTTGCAGGTTCCCAGTACTTCTCAGCCATGGACCTCGCCAGCGGGTATTGGCAGGTCAAGCTCACTCCCGAAGACTGAGCCAAGTGTTCTCTAATCGCCCACGAAGGGCTGTTGAGCCTACCCGGATGCCCCAAGGCCTCTGCAACGCCCTGGCCACATTCCAGCGCGCCATGGATGGGATCCTTGGGGACCTGAAGCTCTCCTGTGTCCTGGTTTACCTGGATGACATCACTGTTTTTTTGTGAACTTTTAGTGGACATGTCAACCACCTTAAGGAAGCCTTTGAGCATCTCCAGAAGGCCTCCATCAAGCTCAAGCTCTCAAAGTGCTCCTTCTTCCAGCCTGAGCTAGAATTCCTAGGCCATAAGTTCTCCAAAAATGGCATTCAACCTATCCCCAATAAGGTCGATGCTATAGAAAAGATGTCACGCCCCCAAAGCCTACGATATTCAAGTCTTCCTAGGTATGGTGGGCTATTACCATCAGTTCATGCCACAGTTTGCCAACCTTGCCAAGCCGTTGTTCTACCTTCTACAAAAAAATGTACCATTCAAATGGTGACCTGAGCAGGAACAGGCCTTCAACGCTTTACGTACAGCTTTATATACTAAACCTGTTCTAGTTCATCCCCATTTTGACAAGCCTTTCTTGCTGTTCACAGATGCTAGTGACGTTGCTGTGGGGCTATCCTAGCTCAGCACGATGAGAACCAGGTCAACCATCCCATAGCTTATTTTAGCAAGACCCTAAGCAAGGATGAGCGAAAGTACAGCATCACTGAGAGAATTCCTAGCCGTTCTTTTAGCCATCAAGCATTTTAAGCTCTACCTCTATGGCACCCATTTTACTATCATTACCAACCATTCTTCCCTTTGACGGCTGCAACAAATGAAAGACCCAGATGGACGGCTGGCCAGGTGGGCCCTACGACTACAAAGCTACAACTTCATCATCATCCATCGCGCCAGTGCCATTCACCAGAACGCTGATGGACTCTCCAGGATGCCGGTATTAGCAGTCCTGACCCTGGAGGAGGATCGGCTCTATGACTTAATAGGGCAGCCTGAACGTTGGGAGCTGGAATCCCCCCAGGTCCAAGTTGAACTCCGCTGTATGACTCAAGACACCCAGGTCAAGGATGGGTTACTCTACAAGAGAGTCAACAAGAAGTAGCTTTCCTACATCTGACCCTCCTCTCGCACTGACATCATCCTGGATGGCCACACTACTGTTGGGCATGGTGCGGTCAAGAAGACCTATGAGTGGCTGAAGTCACGCTGCTACTGGGACCAAATGGTCGAAACCATCCAAGAGGTTCTGGAAGCCTGCATGACCTGCTGATCTCAAGACCGGGCCAACCCTTGATATCAGCACTCCATTGTTGCACCAACTAAGCCCTTCAAAGTTTTAGTATCGAAGTGGTGGGTCCTCTCCCCACTGGTCTACATGGTCACAAGTATATTATTCTTGCCATAGACCATCTGACTAAATGGGTCAAGGCGATCTCAGTTCCTACAGCCACGGCTAAGGCTACCACCTTGTTCCTTGTTCGCTCCGTTTTCACTCAGCATGGGTGCCCCCAGACCTTGCTCTCAGACAATGGTTTGAACTTCACCTCCCAAGTAGTACAGGAGCTAACTTCGCTATCTGGAACTACCCAGAGTTTCGCTGCTCCCTACCCCCTTCTACTAATGGGGCAGTAGAACGGACTAACGGAACTCTTGTCTCCATCCTGTGAAAGTTGGCCGCCTCATATCCTGGCCGCTGGAACCATTATTTGCCCAGCGCCCTGCTTGCATACTGAGTAAGCTACCACCGTGTTATCAAAATGTCCCCATTCGAAGCCCTGTATGGGCGGGCCCCATGACTACCCAGTAGCGTCCAGCCCCTGTTCAAAGCCTCCACTCCCAGGAAGCCGATTTAAATATGAGGGCCCTTGCTGATGAAATTGTTCAGCTCCAAGCCCAAACCACTCAAGGCATTGTTATCACTACTGGAAGAGAGACTCCAGATTGAATCTCGGATGACCCTCCTTACCAGAATTTTAACTAGGTGACCTCATTCTCTTTTATCATCATTGACCTGGAGGCCAACAGAACAAGCTCGACATACTGTGGTCTGGGCCCTAAAAAGTTATAAACAAGGTAAAGTCCAAGTACTCCATTGCCAATATCAATCAAGGGACTGTTGTAAACTGAGTGCATGGTTGGTTCCTCCAGCTGTACTCCCCCTCCGACAGGATCTTGAAGGGGGCCTTGTCAGGATTCAGGATATAAAGTGTCTTGAATTCCTGTCTTCCAAATCTGGCTGTGCCGAGTCAGTTGAAAAATTTCAGCCAAGACAACTTTTTCTGGATCATCCTTACCTATTACTGAGTCACGTGGAGCGGGATTTCCACCTTCTCAGTCAGGTGAGCGATGATATCCATTGAGGACGCCCTCAAATAGCCCTTTCCGGAAGGTTAGTAAAGATCCTGATTGTATGAGGCTCCGAAGATCCCAAAGGCATCAAGTCCCAATGCACCCTATAAATATTGAAGCATTTTGAATTAATAAATATTCAGTAAACTAAATTTTATTTTCCTGTTTCCAGCTTCAAGCCACTGCAAACCCCAGCGCCAGTCAAAAGAACTGTAGCGCTGGCACCTGGGATTCCCCAACGATGATTGGCTCAGGGGACAGAGGCCTATCCTCCTCAAAGGGGGTCAGCAGGGAGGTATGGAAGACATTGTGCTGCTTCCAGCGCGCGGACAGTCTCAGGCGATAGGCTCCATTGCCTAAGTCCTTCTCAACCTCAAAAGGTCCTGAACACTTGGCTGAGAGCTTGTGGGTGGGGGCCTTCATGGGGAGGTTGCGGATATCCAACATGACAAGGGAACCAACTGTGATCTCATGGCCCAGAAGGCGCTTCCGATCAGTGAACCTCTTATAGTCCTCTATGGGCTTTGTCAAGTGTTTGTGGACCAGGTTATGCATCTCGCGGAGTTAGCTCACACAGTCCTTATCAGCTGGAACTGCTGTGGAGAGTCGGGGACCAATCTGGAATGAGGGGCTATACCCCAAGGTGGCCTCTAAGGGAGAAAGGTTGGTGGAAGAATGGTGGGAATTGTTTTACGCAGACTGTGCAAGTGGCAAATCCTTGGCCCAGGTGTCTTGTGTGGCTGTTGCATAACAATGCAACTATTGCTCAGTACCTGGTTCACCCGCTCAGTCTGCTCATTGGACTGGGGGATGATAGGCTGTGGACTGACAGAACTTGATGCGAAGGAGAGTCAACATCTCTTCCCAGAACCAGGCTGTGAACTGGGGTCCCCTGTCACTTACTATCTCCTGGGGGAGACTGAACATGGCAAAGATATGATTGACAAATAAATTCCCGGTCTCCACCACAGTGATAGAAGAAAGGCAGGGGATGAAGAGTGACAACTTGGTAAAACAATACACGACCACCATTATGGCATCAGAACCACAGGAGGGTGGGAGCTCCATGATGAAATCTACTGATACTGAGGTCCACGGTCCCTCAGCCTTCTGCAAGAGGTGCAACAATCCTTTTTTCCCCAAACGATCAGACTTTCCCAGGTGCAGGTGACACATTGAGAGATCCAATTGGTAATATCCTTTGAGGACCCAGGCCAATTATAGGTCCTCTTGATGAGATTGGCACACTTCTTGATCCCAGGGTAGCCAACGGTCTGAGGAACATGGTGTTACTCAATGACTCGACTACATAAGGAAGGAAAAACCCAGACCTGACCATGGAACCAGATCTTCCCATCTCATAAGGCATACGGGGTTTTCTTGCGATGCATGGACTCCAAGTCAGCGAGCATCTCAATTCCCTCTGGGCAGCAGGTTTGGAAAGCAAGGACCTGTGGGAGGAGCGGAGTGGCTGGGTCTACATCAACAAAGGACATGACAGGAGGAGCCAAAGTAAGGATTTGAGAGGGAGGCACCACCATCATAAGGTCCAAGGGGTCCTCCTCTCCATTAGGAAACAAGGCGGGGTTGCAGCTGAGCATGTCTGGAAAAACGTTCAATGGCCCTTTGATGAATTTGTACTTAAACTGGAACTCACAGAGATCTTGATACGTTTGGGTCTGCCAGTGACCTAACTTCTGAGGCTTACGGTAATAGAAAAGGGCCTTGTGGTCCATCCAATTGGTACCCTTGTGCAGGGCACCCTGCAAGAGATATCGCCAATGGGTTAGTGACCACACCACCGCCGCTAGCTCCTTATCGTATATTGGCTAAGCCTACTCCATAATGGTAAACTTCCAAGAGTAATATGCCACCGGGTGCTCCACCCCCTCATGCTCCTACAACAGCACCACACCCACAGCCACCAATGAGGCATCGCAGGTGACTATGAAAGGCTGGGATGTATTAGCATGCCGCAGAATGGGGGCTGTGACAAACACCTCCTTAATTCCCTCAAACGCCTGCTGGCACTCAGGGGATCATACAAAGGGGACGTTCTTGCCAGTGAGGGGATGCAGTGGGGCTGCCATTTGGGTGGGAGCTAAGGAAAATTTCCTTTAAAAGGTGACGGTACCCAGAAAGCTGTGAAGCTGCTTCTGCGTGGTTGGGGTAGGCCAAGACTGAATGGCCTCCAACTTTCTAAGGGGAACAAAGTACCCATCCTTTAAAAATATTGACTAGGAAGGTAACCTTACCCCTGAAGAACTCACACTTGGAGGGCTTTACGAATAGCCCTGCCTTGTGGAGGGCTGCCACAACCGCTTCAAGGTCCTTGGCGTGTTGTTTGGGGGTAGAGGAATGGACCAAGATGTTGTCAATGTAGGCCACTGCACAAGAGAACCGCAAGTCCCCCAGTACATCGTCAATAAGGCGTTGGAAGGTGGTTGGCGCATTCTTCAAGCCAAATGGCATCACCCTGAACTGGAAGAGACCCCGGCAAGTTAGAATCACTTTGATTCACTCCTTTCCCCTCGCCACCCTCACCTGATTGAAGATATTCACCAGGTCCAACTTCGAAAAGACACAAGACTTGGCGATGGCCTATGCTATGCTCTGCTCTAAGGGCAAAGGGTATGGTTCTGGAACGGTGATGTTGTTGATGTCCGTAATCAACGCAGGGGTGAAGGGGCCCTTCTGCTTTCCTGGTGAAGACCACAGGGGAGGCGATCGGAGATGTCTTCTTGACAAGCCAACCCTTCTCTAGCATGTCATCCACCAACTTCCAAGAGCCCTCTCTTCTTCCTCCGTATAGGGATAAAGGGGGAAGTTGATTTTGACCAGATTGACCGTCAGGTGGAACATCAAGTTGTACTTAGAGTGGGATGGGAGTTTGGTTGCCAAGGACATGTCAAAGATGGCCCGGTATGGAGCTAGATATGGGGTAATCTGGAGGAAGGTCAACCAGACTAGGATCCAGTGGAGCGATAGAGTTGAGGGCTGTACCCTGGGAAAAGGTTTTCAGCAAGGGAATCTCAACACTCAGCTTGAGGTTTTAAACCACAAGGAGTTGGTGGCAAGATTGATATTAACTTTCTGGTGGCGTCACCAACCCACCCCCAAGATTACAGGATAAAGCAAATAAAGTACCACTGAGAAATGGTCGGTGAACCCAAAATCACGAATAGAGAAATGCACTGGCCGTTGGACATGGCGGGACATCAGAGTCTCAGATGAGGCGCCCAAAATGAAGGAAGCTTCATCCATCCTTAGATTCAATGACTGGGCCATGGCAAGATCAACGAAGTTACCTGTCGCCCTGGTGTCCAACAGGGCTTGCACCGTGACCACCCTAGACTATGAGGGAAAAGAAATTTGAAACAAGAAGTAAGTTTTGTCCTCTTTATTGGAAAGCTAGCGAAAGGGCACCTGAGGAGGGCCCATATCCCAACATCAGAAGAGACTGTCCTGGGGCCGCACCAGTAGGGCATGGCTGATCTGGGGTTTCCAAAAATTCCTTGCTCCACATAGGTAAGTGGGGATTAATACGCACCTCCCCCCACTCTCACCAGAGGGAAAAACCTGTTCTCCCTGGGGAACAATCTCATCACACTGAGTACCCTCCACCCCTGGGGAACAATCTCCTCGCCATGAACTGCCTCAGAGCACTGGGGACCCAGCGATCCCGCCTCCTTATCTGAGCTAGGGGCTGGAAGTATCAACAGCAAGAAAACCCTTTTGGGGAAATACACCAAGGGTGCCCCTGGGGGGACGCAAAGCAGCTAAACCTGGGTGATTCCACTGGCTGTGCCCATTGGCAGGAGGAGGCCCTGCATGAGGTGCCTTGGGAGTGGCGACAGGACAGGCTGGATTGTGCCAGGGCCTGGCCTCAATTGCCCGATACACCGAAAAGGCGACCTCTAAAGATCCAAGGAGGGGATTCCACGCGGTATGAGCCACCGCACTGGGATGCAGGGCCGCACAGAATGTGGAGACTGCGATTTTGACTGGAATGGGGACCAAGGGAGCCAGGACTGCAAAGGCCTCGATCAAGGCGGCCAGGTCCATGGCTGCCTGTCCCAACATAAACAAGCAGATGAGGCGCGCTGGTCTTGACTCACGGGCTTGAACCGCTGAGGTAAACAGCGTCAACAAGGGGGTGAGGTTCCCAGCTTGGCGGCAGAGCGGAGCACTCCCCTGAACCACTGACAGGAATCCCCATCCAAAGCGTCCAAAAGGGCCACACTCTGTTGTGCATCAGAGGGAAGTGGATATTTCCCCCCATCAGCAGTGAGACGCACCTGGATCTCAGCCAGGACGCCCAGGACTTGATCTGCCATCTCATCAGAGGGGACAGGGGGTACCTCCAACCCTGTTGCATTTGCTGAAGGGGTAATACTCTCCACTGGTGCCTGGCGGGCCGGGGACCAGTTCAACTGGGCCTGGCGGTAAGCCCAGATGAACGAGGCTACTGCCCAGCAGGGGAAGGCCAGTTCACACATGGAAAGCACACTCAAAGTAAGGGTAAAAGCCAACGCATCGCCCACCCCAGCAAGGAGGGCAGAGAAGGCTGAAACTAGGGGTCGGTTTATTATGTCACAGATGCAGCTAAGGAGAACTATACTGGGCTCCAAGTCAGGGTGCGCGAGCACCCAGTGGAGGGCCCAGAATGCCAGAGGCATAGCAGTACAAGCAACTAAAAGAAGTGGGGACCTGCAGGTCACGTGAGGAAAGCAAACATTTAATAATGTACCAAAGGCCCTCAAGGCAAACCAGATGGTTGCGTTGGGGGCAACCGCAAGTCTTGTGGGGAAACCCCCAAAGGCAGGAGAGGCAGGGAGGATGACGACTCCTCTAAGGGGCGCGGTTGCAGGCCTTCAGAACCTGAGGGAGAGGCTTGCGCGCCCGCGGGAGGCAGTATGGGGGTCACTCTGTTGTTAAAAATGTGGGTGGAAGCAGGGAAAACCCCATAGGAGGGGCTGGAACTGAGTCTCCACAAACCGGGACCCTCAGAGTCCTGCAGGTGAGCGGACCCCGCAGTGGCGGGGGCAACAAACAGAGCCAAACATACATGCAGTGGGCCAGGGACGCCTTGAGATTGCTCCCCCTGGGGAGCAAACTGGGTGGACTCATCATCCAAATAAATGATGTGGTCTCCGTTTAATGGACACAATGGAATGAACAGAAAAGTGGGCTCACCTTCAGGGGTGGGCCAGATGATTGCATTGGCGATCCGCTGCCACATGGATGATCAAGTGACTGGATAATCAAGTCTGCGAACATTGAAAAAGGATCTGGGCAATGGCACGTCTTGTCAGATCAAATGACAGAATGATGTTATAAAATTGTGTTGACAATGGGTGGAGTCCACGGCGAATGGGGTGGATATAAAGATTTTATTAAAAAAGGTTAAAAAAATGAACTGACAACTGCCTTCAGTGGAACCAGTTGCCTTTTAAATGATTCAATAGTCATAAGGAGTAGTCAGGGGATTGGTTGTTTAAGGAATAAGGAGAGAAATTGGTTGGCTGACTTGGAGGGGGGCGAAAAGTGACTCCTGGTTCAGCAGAAGCTTAGAAAATTTTTGCAAATTTTTCCAACTTCTTGTGACCAAGCCAAATTGATGCTGCTGATCTGGGTTTTGTTGACTTGATTCGGCCGATTCACACAGCTTGGGCATTCTGGATTTGTCTCAGAAAGCAGGGGTCGATAAATTGGGTTTGGTGCAATTTGAGATGATCCTGCAATTGGCCTGCCCACATGATCCAAACCTCCAGAAACAGCCTCAGAACATCAGACCCAATGATCTGAGCTGTATTCCAATTTGACTCCTGAACCCAGACAACCTGAACCGGCCTCCCCAGTCCAGAATTTACTGGCCAGCCTCTGACACTGGGATTTGCCATTTTCCCAGTTTCTCCCCAAAGATGGCCTGGGGAGTGGGTGGCCTCCGAACCCCCCCCAAGCCCCCTACCATGCACCACCTCCCTACAAGCCTCCTCTATCAATCTTACCAGGATTGAAGAGGAGGGAAGGAGAGGGAAAATGCAGCTTTGGGAAGAAAAGCTGTTACTGAGCGCTCTTCTATCAAGTGGGCAAAGTCACCCAACTGTGACAGAGGGTCCCTAGGAGCCTTGGCCTCCTCTTTGACCGGAAAGGGTGCTGAGCCCTATCCAGCTTCAAGGGCTGGTTCCCAAGACTTACATTATATGCTTCAGGGATGAGGGCAAATGTATTCATGTCACTCTTGGAGAAATTACTTATCATTATGAGGCAGTGAGGAGCTTGAACAATTACCCAACGCGAAATGGGTGGCTGCACAGCATTTAGGGAGCAACATTGAGACCACAGCTACCTCTTTTCTAAGTTGCTACAAAACTAGAAATCAACAACCTGCCAGCAGAAGAATATTGAAGTATCGGGATATTTATTCCAGATCTAACAATAGAATGGAGATTACTTTCAGTCATTCATTGATCTATGGTGTCATGTCTGAAAACTTGATAACAGAGAGACTTCCCACAAGAGTGAAT
Organism: Massospora cicadina; assembly: GCA_022478985.1. Lineage (NCBI taxonomy): Eukaryota > Fungi > Entomophthoromycota > Entomophthoromycetes > Entomophthorales > Entomophthoraceae > Massospora > Massospora cicadina. Next base: position 6,368 of record JAKSZP010016357.1, on the reverse strand, counting down.
TGTAGAGCTTGCACACTAGTGTGCGTGACATGAAAAAAAGCTTAAAAGTTGTGCCAGTTCGAGCACTCAATATCTTAAGAAAAGGAGAACCATACTATATTGGAGCAATGGTTTGAAGGAGAGATATAGGATGGTAGTTGTTGATGCCCTCATCAAACCCTGCCTCTTGCTCGTTCAGAGCTATTTGGTAAAAGAACCCTTAGAAGAGGAGGTTACCCAAGAATCAATGTGTCAACGCACCTGTTCAGTACCAACATCTTTGTTTATTATGCCTACTTTCGTGGAGACCCCAGCTCCTGAACAAATTGAACCTTGTTCGACTAGCCCAGGTCTTCAGGTTAGCACGGCACTAAGTAAGTCTGGATTAGGAAGTTTCAGAACAGGATTTCAGAGATTTAATATGGTTAATCTTCTAAAGCTTGTCAGGGATTGGAATGGCAGTCATTCTTAAAAATGTTCAAGATAACCATACATGAAGCTGATAATCTTTAAATCCAGTACTATGATTACCTGTTTGGATGATCAAAGTTAAGATCTGATCATGCCCTAATTACCTGAAGAGCAGTAGCCCTTTCATAAATGTGAAATCATGTTTTTATGAGATTTTAATCTTTCCCAATGCATGGCTACTTGGAAGCGGAAATTATAATTATTCTTTTTAAGATGAACAAAACCATTTATAAGCTCGCTGACTTATTTTACTTTAAAAACCAGGTATATATGGGTGTTAAAGCCATGGTAGGCTTTGACGCAAAGATTGTGCTTTAAAATGCCACCAAGAATTTTCTAGAGTTACACCTCTCTTTGCTTATGGCACTTTTGTAAAATTTAGATAAAACCTTCATTATTAAATTACTGAATAATTGTAAAGTTATGTTTGAAATGATCAATGTGGAAGCGTGAACCAGCTGACCTACGAGAAGTTATGAAGGCAGATGGACCATTGAGCTATCTCCCCTTTAAGAAAGTTCAGAAATTGCCACAAACTAAATGAGATAACTTCATTTATCTGTAAACTAAGGTGCATTACGCGGCCTTAGTATCTAAATAACTCTCTGGGTTGAACCTTGTGTCATCTCAAGAGGATGACAGCTTGGAAAAGAAACCTTGGAAGTTGAAGAGTGACGCTATAGTGCTAGTTATCATCCAACTTTGTTCCAAAGTCAGAAGAAAAATGTGAAGCATTCATTTACTCAAGAACCCAATCAAAGTATGTCTACAATACAGGCCATCACCTAAGTCATCAAGCAGCCATGGACGAGAGGGAATATATGTTGTCTCTTAACCATTGCTACCCAAATTGTCAATCATAATCGATTTAGAAAAGCCTATGAGTCCCAATCCTTATTTCCCCTAAAAGAAGTCAAAATTGCATTACCAATTGAGACATTTTATACCCACTCTTACAAGTATAGGAGAGCAGATCAAGACCATAATTATTAAAGTTGATTCTTCTTATATAAATGCAACAAACTGGGATTCACAATAATTTTCTAATTGTACTTATATAAATATTTGTGTACAGTAAAGTTCAGTTTTAATACATTTTTGATAGCGGGCTTCTGTGAATGTAATATCAATCAGTAGAAAAACGGCTGAGACTAGCTCACGATCTAGCCAATCATCAATGATATGAAACAGATGGCTCAATGAGTGCTACTAGTGAAGTTTTGAAAAGCGCGTTAACAATAAGGTTCAGCTCTTTGAAGGCCAGTGCACCTGCTATAGAGCTTATAATTATAACTACAATATTTTGTTGGTACTAGCTTCCTTAAAGTTTATGGCGCTATTTTAAACTATGAGGAAAATACTTTTACTATCCTTGGCCTAACGTTACCCTTCATTATTTGAGAAAATCATATTTTCCTAAATCTTAGAACAATTTTATCAATGTAGTATATAATATTGATGTAGTACTTATCCATTACCAATAAGTAAGTCGCAAGAATTTTACTCCTCCTGACCCCATTCTAGAGAATAAAGGCAATCGTCTTATAGACTCCAAGTATTGTGTCATGTACACCAGGGAACAGCGTGTAGGTCCACTAAGTAGATTTTGGAGATACTTGAAGGATTTATTGGTTAAATTTACTCCACTTGCGACAATCAAGATATGAATCTTTCATGGCTCCTAGAATAATATCATCTGGCCGCCAGGAGATCTGTATTTTTTGCCAACCTAACTGCTTAAAAATGTTTGTCAAGAAAAGGAATAAATTTGCATTCATACACCTCACTCCACTGGAAGAAATATAGCAAGTACATGAGTTCAAAGAAATGATAGAGCATGGCTTACCCAAACCACTAATACTAAATTGTGCAGTCCTATTTTTATGAACAACTTGATGGACTAACTGAGGGTCTGAAAGATAAAGTGATGGTCTTCATACAAATATATGCTAGAGTTTTTTTTGATGGATGACTATTACATCTGAGGCGCTGTGGGAATCCAGCATCACGTTGATACCGTGAATGCAAGACTAATTTATCATGGCTAATATGGAGAAGTAAGACCAGTATAAGGAGGTGAAAAAGGAGATGAAGAAGATTATATATCGGAATGGATGTCCCTTTAAACAGCCATGAACTAGTCCAGTGCTCATATCTAGTAGAATGGTGCCCAACCCAAGAGGTATGTCCTCCAAGTGCCTTTATTTTCTTTATGCCAAACAAATGGACTATTAGATATTTTCTAACATTGTGCCGCAGTGTTTAACTTAATCATCCATTCTAGAAGGGGAAGAGGGGTCAAGGGGATCTTTCATGGCACTGGATTCAGGTGTCAGGAAAAGTCAGACAAAAGGGGGATTAGAGTGTCAGCAGCGTGAGGCAGAAGGAGATAGAAGTAAGGTTCTCCTTATTATTATGGCAAGAGATGTGCATCACTTTGACATATTGAGCGAGTTGGTGTTTGGCAAAGGTCATGAGTTTGAGAGCACAAGTAGAAGATCTAATGCGCTGGCGGGTTTGGGGTAATTGAGATCATAGATAAAAGGTCTTGTTGCATTAAAGCTTGCATGGCCATCTGCAAAAAATACTTCTTCAATATTTTATTTTAGTCCTCAGGGAAATCTATAGGGAGGTCAATATAGGAAAGTCCTCACGAAGATACTCAACTTATGGAATGGTTAGAAGAGGAGGGAGTTTGTGGGAGCATTGGCTGCATTGACAGCCTTTTAAAGAATTGTTTTATAAACTGGGAAACTATTTTGAGGGCACAAATGGCGGCGGGGAGTCATATTCAGGGGGTCATGTGAAGAATTCTGACCAGTTAATATCAGGTTTAATTCCGTAGCCATGGTCAGCATTGTCGATCCATTTGAGGGCTCAAAGGGTTTGATACTTTCCGTTTTGGGCCAGCAAGAGGATAAGTTAGTGTGTCAGATATGATTGGATTGGCACAATGAGCCATGTCAATTCCACTGGCTCTTGAGCAGCCATCTTCTTAGAAATGGATTTGGTGGTCAAACCCTAGTTAGGTGGAGCGCTGGGAGAAGAGCCCACAGCAGTTGATGGTGGAGAGAGAATTGATCCCCATGAGAATAATTTAGTATAATCAGTAGTGGAGCTTACGCCAGAGGGAGGAGCAGCAGAGGCAGCTTTGATGGAAAATGCTGGTCACTTGTGCTTTGAGTGGTTGAGAGTAAAGCACGAGGTACAGATAACGCAGCCATTCTTGATTTATGCCCAGAAGGGATGATCAGGGGTGGATCTGATCATGGTGTGGGGGGGTATCATGAGGTGGGTGTCACAACAGAAGGGGCAGATCATCATGAATTCACGAGGCCAGTGAGATGATAGATGCCATTTGGAACCAAAAACTGTAGCACAGGGTCAGCTCTGTAGGAAGCCAAGCCCTATGTGAGCTTGTGGCAGAGGCGTTTGGGGAGAGGTGGTAGGGCAAGCCAGCAAACTGAACCACCAATGCGGCCTCATATGTAAAGTGCATTTGTATGGTTAGTATTGGTGTATTTTTATAAATTAGAGGGAGCTATACTGCTGCCATGGTGTGGGCTTCACATGAGAAGCCAAGATCAAAGTACCCTTTAAAGGGGAGAAAATCAAAAAATCTAGCTGGTTTGTAAACTGCATTGGCTATCTTGATGATGGACGTGCTCTCATAGGGAAGAAATTCCCTTACTCAACTCAATGGCTGAAATTTGGGTTGCTCCGAGGGAGCACCAGTGGGTTCTGAGCATAATCTGGGAGCATGTGAGGTGGTAGGCTAGGTCCCAAGGTGTGACATAGTGACCTAAAGTGTTCTTGAGACTAGCTGGGTCAACTCAGCGGCATTTTTGTGGCAGCTGATAAATTCCAGGAGGTGGCGCACTGCCTCCTAAAGCAGGAGCAGCGGCGTTAATCTAGCCAACCTAGTCTAGATTTGGCGTGGCAAAAGTTGGTTGAAATTAAAACATATTAAAAGTTTTGAATTATTATCTAAGTGGTCAAAGAGAGAGATCCCCAGTCTGGTGCTCATAGTTAAGAAAAAATGGCTCTAATAGAGTAGTCTTTGATTACTAACGCTTTCATAAATAACTAAAAAGTATCTTATCATTTACGTAGAATAAATGAAGCCTTGTACCAACTAGGAGATCAAAATCTTTACCACTCTAGATTTCATCAAAGGATACTGGCAGATTGACATGCTACTTAATACCAGAAAAAAGTGCAATTATTACTTTTCAGGGGTTGTTCCAACTGAATTAGATGCCTCAGGGGCTGTACAAAGCGCCGGCCACCTTCCAGAGGGAAGTGAGTACTATCCAGAAGATTTGAAAGATGAGCTGCATTTTTATCTATCTTGATAATATAACTGTGTTTCTAAAAAAATGTCTACCCAACATCTAACACACCAAGAAGAGATCTTTTATAGGTTGGCTTAAGCTCAGTTAAAGATTAAGCTAGAAAAAACCAGGTTATAATCTCAAATTGAAACACTAATGAACATCATTGATACTTGAGGAATAATTTTAACAACCTTTGTTATCACTCTGGGTACTCCGTCATAATGAGTACAAAATTCAGCCATCTAAATACTTTAACCAATTTAATAAAATCCCTAAGTAAGATTCAGAACTAGGCCTAGGGAGCATTCCTGACCTGATAAATAAATTAGAAAGAAATGGATTTGGATAGGTCACTGTGGTGAACTTTACAGCTAGTTATCGAATCGCCTACTGTGATACTTGTGGATTAAGTAAATGTAAAAGTAGGCTACCTTATGAAAAGGACCTTACTTTGTACATGACTAAGCTGCTGCCAAAGCCTATGCTATTTAAAGCTTGATTGACAGACAAATAGTAAATCACATTCAAGCTAAGTTTCTCTAACACTATTACAATCCTGACAACTCTCCCTTCAAAGATTAGATGTTAAATCAAGTCAAGGGGGAAGCATTGGATAATAGCTGACCTAATCTATAGTTTTTTTGGAGTCAAAATAAAATCCCAACCACATTACTATTTTTTAACCAAAAATGTATTGCATTAAAGTCTTCCTTGTGACTACACATATGAACCTTTAAGGAAAAAATCAAAATCTATTCAAAATTCTATTGTACAATGATCAATGATCCTCATCATGAGAGAACTACTGCATTTTGGATGATATTATATGACTATAACTATTGTTGCATATTCTAGATAAAGGATTGCCTTCTTTTTATCAAATGTTGACATTTATTTTTTATAAACTTTAGCGCAGTCTTATCTATACTAAAGGATTTAAAACTTTATTGCATAGTCATGCTGTATGGTAGAGATAGAGTTGTTCTGACCAACGGTAGCTTTTGTAAAAGTAGCACGTAAAAGGACCTCACGCTACAATTAATATACATATAAATTAGTATTTCTAAAAAAATTTGTCCAAGCTGAGCTCTGAATAAAAGCTATTAAACTTCCTCCTTGATTCTAGTAAAGGTGAGCCCGCCCAATAGCATTGGGAATGTCAAACCCATGTCATGATTCTAATATGACTGGATAATAAGCCCTAGGTCATTATGGCAGGATGGATGAAATCTGCCGAGATTTGATATGAGTAATTGTAATTTGAGCGCCTTAAAATGAGGCGATATTGGGTTGTTGGGAAATTGTCTCGGATTAGGAGATTAGTAAATTAACAAAATAAGTAATTGACAGAACCAATGAGATATGGCCGGCTAAATTTCTAAGCCATGGAAGCAGTAGTATCTTAAGTTACTACAATATAGGTGAGAAGAGATGATCAAGAGAAGGAGGTTGTTAAGTAGTTTAAAGTAAGCGGAACAGCAAGAATATGATGTATTTTTTATATTAAATAAAAGAGTGTTGTGGGAGCAAGTGCTCCATATTTATTTAAAAATTATTCTGTTGTTTTAAGGATGACGATTA